>CP139504.1:13309106-13359587 GCA_021014915.2 Artemisia tridentata subsp. tridentata
GGCACCAAAACCCCCTTCCCTTGTTGGAAAATTTTGTGCACTTGAGGGATTAATTCACACCTGGTAATGGGCTTGGAGGTACGGAGTGTACACCCATCAGGTCAATGTTTACCCTGACTCAATTAAGTGGTTTATGGTTCTGCTGCTAGTATTATGGATAATGCTGCTGATGCAGATCATTCTGCTGCTAGTGTTATTCATACTACTGCTGAGGCAGAACATTCTGCTGCTAGTGTTATTGATACTGCTGCTAGTACAATAATACTGTTGCTGAGTTGCTAGGCAATAGATTCTACTGCTAGTACAATTTATTGTGCTGCTAGGCATAAGATTCTGCTGCTGGTACGCTGGATAGAATTTGTAACTAACTTTGACCTATTTTGGGAAGGTTCAAATTCGTAATTAAGACCATGATTTTCTGGTCTTGTAACCACTGTATCTAGAATTAAGGAATGTATATGGAGAATATTTGGGCAATATTCTCTCATAATTCCTTTGACTAGGGTTTTGAGTATATCTCTAATATATATAGAGATCAACACATCGGCATAAAAGAGACACAGAAAAACCTAAACACTTGAAAGCAATTCGGTTCTTGATTTGTGCCTAAAACAAGAACATCACTTGGTCTTATCCCATAGAGATATTTGTGTAACCCAGTCATAGGGTCGAATAGTTTCTATTGGAAAGTGATTACACGATTTCAAGTGAATATCCGGTATATTGATTGTCTTTACCCTGATCTGGGAACACAACCAAACCAAACGTAAACCAACCAACAACCAACAATCAAAAAGCAGTCCCAAACAGGGGACTTTCCGAAATTAATTTCTAATAAATTAATTTCGGACGGGTTTTCTATGGGATGATTAACTTCGGACGGGGACTTTTCGGAATTAATCACTAAATTCTTAAAATCATTGACAATAGTCTAACACAATCAAATTCCATATAATTAACCAAACACAAACAAAAAAAATGTACTGATTGTGGTCTTGGCTCTCGGCTAGCTGGTCTTGACAGAAGGCTGGTCTTGGCTCTCGACTCTCGGCTCTCAGCTGGTCTCGACAGCAGACTGTACCAACCATACAACCAATATTGCAACAGATTCTGTACAAAAAAAATTAACAAAATAATTAATAGAGTGTGGGTGTGAATACACATTTATAGCAAGTTAACATATTGCAAAAATTTAAAAATAACAATGGCAGCAGAAGCAGCAGACGCAGCAGAGGAGAGGTGCGAGTGTGGGTGTATTGTGGTGGAGATGATGGTGCTGTGGTGGTGGTGGAGATGGTGGTGCTGTGGTGGTCGTGGAGATGCGAGTGTGGTGGAGATGATGGTAGCAGCAGCAGCAGAGCAGAGAAGAAGATAGATGAGTTTTTTTTTTTTTTTTTTTTTTTTTTTTTTTAAGTGTTACAGATCTGATAATAATAGAGGGTGGGTGTGAAACAGACTTTCGGCGGGGACAAGTCCCAGCTAAAAGTCTTAATTATTCGGCAAATCCTTTGGCGGGATAAAGTAAATGCTACGAGGGAAAATCAATTTTTTTGGTGAAATCTTTCGGCGGGGACATGTCCCCGCGGAAAGTATCTTAATTAAAAAAAAAAAAAAAAAAAAAAAAAAAAACTCTTTTATATTATTGTAACTAACTAAAATCAACATTAATTCTTTTAAATTTAACTAAAATTTTTCTAAATCATATTTAATTACTTTAAAACTTTTTAAAATTATTTACATCACTTTTACCTAATAAAATTAAATCATTTATACTTAATTTAAATCATTTAAAATTATTTTTAAAACATTTTAATTAAATTAAATCACTATTAAATCATTTAAATTTAATTTAAATATTTTGTAAATCATCTTTAATTAATTTAATTTTTTTTTAAAATTATTTACATCATTTTTAACTAAGTTAAGTCATTTATACTTAATTTACATCATTTTTAACTAAGTTAAACGAATGAGTCGATATGATACGGTTGTACACAAGATGTTAAACGAATGAGTCGATATGATACGATTGTACACAAGATGTTAAACGAATGAGTCGATATGATACGGTTGCACACAAGATGTTAAACGAATGAGTCGAGATGATACGGTTGTACACAAGATGTTAAACGAATGAGTCGAGATGATACGGTTGTACACAAGATGTTAAACGAATGAGTCGATATGATACGGTTGTACACGAGATGTTAAACGAATGAGTCGATATGATACGGTTGTACACAAGATGTTAAAAGAATGAGTCGAGATGATACGGTTGTACACAAGATGTTAAACGAAATGATACGGTTGTACACAAGATGTTAAACGAATGAGTCGATATGATACGGTTGTACACAAGATGTTAAACGAATGAGTCGATATGATACGGTTGTACACAAGATGTTAAACGAATGAGCCGATATGATACGGTTGTACACAAATGTTAAACGAATGAGTCGAGATGATACGGTTGTACACAAGATGTTAAACGAATGAGTCGATATGATACGGTTGTACATAAGATGTTAAACGAATGAGACGAGATGATACGGTTGTACACAAGATGTTAAACGAATGAGTTGAGATGATACGGTTGTACACAAGATGTTAAACGAATGAGTCGATATGATACGGTTGTACACAAGATGTTAAACGAATGAGTCGATATGATACGGTTGTACACAAGATGTTAAACGAATGAGCCGAGATGATAC
Source organism: Artemisia tridentata subsp. tridentata (assembly GCA_021014915.2). Lineage (NCBI taxonomy): Eukaryota > Viridiplantae > Streptophyta > Magnoliopsida > Asterales > Asteraceae > Artemisia > Artemisia tridentata. The sequence continues at coordinate 13,311,821 of CP139504.1, forward strand.
GGTTGTACACAAGATGTTAAACGAATGAGTCGATATGATACGGTTGTACACAAGATGTTAAACGAATGAGTCGATATGATACGGTTGTACACAAGATGTTAAACGAATGAGCCGATATGATACGGTTGTACACAAGATGTTAAACGAATGAGCCGAGATGATATGGTTGTACACGAGATGTTAAATGAATGAGCCGAGATGATACGGTTGTACACGAGATGTTAAACGAATGAGTCGATATGAGCCGAGATTTTCGTAAATTCTTTTGGTGGGGACATGTCCCCGCCAATAAATGATAAACCTTATCCTCTTTAATATCCAGAAAATCTTATCAAAAATCTTATCCTCTACAAAAAATCCAAAATCTTATCCTCTTTAATATCAAATAAATGATAAATCGTATCCCCCATCACCACCTTATATTCTCTCCCTCTCTCTCACAACACCTGATAACACCAAACCTCATTCATCCCCCATCACCACCTGATAACACCAAACCTCTTATCTTCACACCAATTTCAAAATCTGAGATGGATCGATATAATCCTTTTATGTGTAATTGTGGAACAGGAAATATAAAAAAAAGAAAATCACATCAAAAAGATACATTTGGATTGGAATATTATGCATGTCCTCTTTCGAAGGTGAACAATTATACATTTCTTATTTATGTAAATATACAAACAATCATATAATTACATTATTTATGTGACAGCCAAGAGAAAAAGATCATAGATGCGGCTATTTTATGTGGAAGAGTGACCTTGATGAGCAGTTACGACTAACTTCTTTCGCTTCAACATCTCACGGTTCTGGATCTGCACCAACAGGGTGCTCAAACTGTCATGAAAAAGATCTTAGGATAAATATGCTGGAGGCACAAAAGCAGGTGCTAGAGACAAGAGTACGGATGCTGGAGGCAAGACTTGAAATGACAACGAATCCCGACGACCCGAACCACGCATGTCAGTCGGCTGCAATACTCCGTGAGCTGTTAGGTGACATGGACAATCTTCATATGTAATGTTGTTGTTGTTGTTGTTGTTGTTGTTGTTGTTGTTGTTGTTGTTGTTGTTGTTGTTGCAACCATAACCATTTTGGTTAAAAGAAGTTGGTTAACAGCAACCCACAAGGGCCGTTTGGTTTATGCTGTTTGGTTAACAGCTTATCTTGTTCTAGTTTGAAAGATGCAATTCCTAACTATATGGTTTAACGAATGAGCCGAGATGATATGGTTGTATACGAGATGTTGTTGTTTGTGTTGTTGTTGTTGTTTAATAAAATGTTGTTGTTGTCCAAACAGGGCCGTTTGGTTTATGCTGTTTGGTTAACAGCAGCCCACATACAAGGGCCGTTTGGTTTATGTTGTCCAAACAGGGCCGTTTGGTTTATGCTGTCCAAACAGGGCCGTTTGGTTTATGCTGTTTGGTTAACAGCAGCCCAAAAGGGTGTTTGGGTTTATGAGCTTATTTGAATGAACAATATCACAATTAACAATCACGAAGGCAAACATTTTATTTAAAACACGTAAGAGTTCTCAACCACATACATTTCATACAGACTCAAACGTAATGTAACACCCCCGTTTTTGATATTCGCAGCGGAAATATAAGTTGGGGTGCTACCTCACGGTTCACAGTCATGATAATAGAAAACGACTCGAAAAAAGACGTTTTAGATAAAATTGTTATCATTCATTTATTTATATCAGAGTTACAATATTCAGGTCCCAGTAGGAGGTTCCAAAATACATTAATAAATGTATGTTATTTGTTGAATGATAACAAAAATAGATAGTCCATAGCCAATCCGTGCCAAGCCATGCTTCAAATTACCTGAGATAAACATGCTAAAATGTCAACACTAAGTTGGTGAGTTCATAGAGTTTGTGAATGAAAATAGTCCGTTCCAGTTATTCAAAAATACGTTCGTTATGTTCGTGAGGAAATCATTTAAACACAAGATTTAATGAAATAATTGCAACGAATACAATTATGGGAAAATATATATATTTATTGCACTAAGTCTCAAGACACGCAAAACCTTAACAGAACATCAACAGTCATGAACTAATGATGTATTAATTACCCCATAATTAAATGTAGGTAACCTTGCCTCCGAGTAGGAGATTGCCACATCTCTTTATTCTTCTCAAGTATAATGCTTTGGGTTACGTTACGGTAACACAAAGGGGCTGTCAAACCCAATAGATCTATCCACAATATTGGCGCTCACCCGCAGGTGATTAGAGGTCCATGATGGGAGGTCTTTTTGGCATTAGGGAACTTAGCTTATGCAATAAAAATGATGATAACGTTCGTGAAATTACTTGTGTTTAATACGAGATAGATTTCGATAATGATTCATAAATCATATAAAGCAAATAATATTTGAAAGATTTAGATTACTTTTGAAAGTAAAATCAGATAGTTGAGCATGTATCTCCCCCAAAAGGATTCAAAATATATGAAAAAGGGGCTATGACTCACCTTAGCAATCTGGATGGAAAACAAAATGGAATAAAGTTGATAAACGTCTCCGGACGCGCAACCTGATTCGTTATGCCAAATTTCAGTAATCAATTTCAGATGATATATGTTCATTTGTTCGTTTCGTTCTTTGGTTGTTGTTTTAATTGTTATAACGAGACAACATGAAGTTTCCTCAAAAATAAGATTTTATCTTATTATTCGTTCTTATGTTTTCGTTCGTTCGCTTGATATCTATATCTTGTTTGTTCGTTAAAGATATCCTGCGTTCGTTTAATATATTTCTTGTTCGTTCATTGGTTCGTCATTGAAATAAACGTATTACGTTATTAATTTTCTATTAGATCGGAAAAATAAAAATAATAAAAATATTAGTTATGAAAAGTTATATTTTTATTCCTAAAGTTTGGTCAAATGACAATTTATACCCTGAACTTTTGGAAAATGACAACTTCTACCCTTTAGTTTTTAAAAATGACATTTTCTACCCTTTTTATTTGTCATTGACAAAAATGGACCTTGAGTTAAATAACTATGAGACAGTTACATAATCAGCCCATAAAAACTATTATTAATTAAAAATGACGCGTATGAAATTAGTGACGAAGCTAGAGTTTTAGACTCGAATAACTTTGTGTATAATAGATCATTTTACAAACTTTCTTTTCCTATAAAAAGCTAGCCAGGTCATCTTTGAATATGCCAAATTTCATCATTTCTGAAAATCATTTGATACTCGAAAAATATGTCTAAAGTCGATCGAGTAAAACAAGTTTTTAATAAAATCTGGAAATGGATTTTATGCCTAGCGATTGAGTAAACTTTAGACGTAAATAACTTTTAGCTCGTTCGATCTTTTTACTTGATTCTTTCTTCTAAAATAAGTTAGCTAGGTGAACTTTGACATGTCAAAAAGACAGAATTTTTAGTGATCATATAAGGTTCGAAAACTGGGTCTAAAGTAGGCGAGTTGGGACAGTTTTAATAAAATCAGAATTAAAATTTTTATAGTTTCCAGCGATAGACAGAATTTTGGACTTAGATAACTTTGTGAAAACTTAATCATTTTTCATAATTCTTTTTCCTAAATTTAGTTAGCCAGGTGAACTTTATATACACCAAAAATTAGAATTTATGGTGATCATTTGGTGGTCGGTATTTGGGTCGAAAGTCAGCCTTGTGGAGCTATTTTCTACCCGACAGACAACAGAAAAAGAAACCCGGTTGGGTTTTTAAGTTTTCAACTTGTTATAACTTGTTTTTGTATGATATGATAATATTGGATATATCTTAACATGTTTTTTAGGTCTTTGATTTGTTTTAACAAAAATCCAAATACATAGCGTGCGTTTGGTTACTGATCGAACCGAAACAAGAAAGGAAAAGAAAACTTAATATTTTTGATCTTGTTTCTTTTTAGTGGTTATGTATTAATGTTTTTAGATAATATAAAGTAAATAAAAGAAATGAAATAAGGGTTGTTTTAACTTACTTAGGGTTTGGTTCGAGTAGGGTTTTTGGATGTCGAATGAATTTGTTTCTTGAGCACCGACTCTCTCTTGGTTCTAATTCTTCCTAGGATTTTATTTAGCTTGTGTTTTGGGGCTGTGATCAGGAGGGTGTGGATGTGAAGTGGTTTTGGTGTTTGGTCGAATTGGTGTGGGTATAGTTGGGGAGTTTTGGGTCGAATGGTGTGAGATGAAGGAGTGAAGTTGGGTTGCTATTTATAAGAAGGAAACTAGGGTTTTCAAGGGTAGGAATGGACAAGTGGAGTTGCTCTTTGAAGAGTAGGAAGGAGAAGAGCTGGTCGTGAAATAAAGAAGGAGGAGGGGATGTGTTTGATTTCTAGCCAAGACATCTATATATTAAAGGGAAGAGTTTTTGCACATAAGAGGGGACATGTAGAGTTATCATTTGAAGAGAATGCATGAGAGGAGAGGCGTGGGGTTTGGGCTAGAGGAGAAGTATTTGGTGTAGGTGTTATTTAGAAGTTAGTTTAGTTAGGGTTTTAAGTTATAATTTGACTAGGGATTTAGTATGGAACCGAATTTGCTTAGGGTTGTGGTACTTAGGGTTTAGAAGGTAGTACTTAGGGTTTAGGGATGGAACTTGTTTAGTTTAGGGTCTTGTTTCAAAGGTTAGGAAAATAGTTTAGAGTTTCTATATATATATATGTATATTTTGAATTTTTAGAGAAATAGGGAAGAAATTGGTTTGGGCTTATGAGAGTGGTAACACATGCTTAATAAGGTTGTACTATGGTTTAGGATATAAGAAAAATATAGTTTTAATAATTTATTAAGTTATAAAAATTATTTGTTTAATTTTATTAAGTTAAAAAGTATACTAAATGGGATTTTTAGTTCATGTGCATTAGGCACTTGTACATTAGGTTTAAAGACTTGTAAAAATATTTAGTGAGTTTAGAAAAATTAATCTTTAAGAATTATGCATGAACGGTTTGTAAATTGTGTTTAAAATAATTATATTTTGGGTTTTAATAGGGTTTTTATGAATATATGGTTTCTATGCGTAAAAGACTTGTACTTTAGCTTAGATAACTTGTACATTTAATATTTTGTAAAGATCTTATATAAATAAATTAGGGTTTGTGAAATTTGTACATAAAATCATAGTTTTATGAAATTAGGGTTTTATCGGGAACTAAAATAGAATTAGGGTTTCTGGTTCTTTGGTAACTTGTACATTAGCTCAAATGAGTTGTACTTTTATATTTTAGGGTTTTGTTATTCATATTTGGTGTTGTGATGAATTTAGGGTTTCCTAGAAACTCTATATAGATAATGAATGTTTTATTTGTACGTTCATTAAGGAATTATCATAAAATGATAAATGATATATTGTATTACTTCATATAGATATGTTTATATAATAAACATTAGGTTCGTTAGGTTGGTCTGCGTGGGAGCACGTTTATCGAGGATGTGAGTTACGTCACATGAGATAAGAGATACAATCAAATAGATAAAAAAAATTATACGTGGAAAAAGGATAATTATTCTGGAAAGTAATTTGTTTAAATGGGAAATTTTACGAGTGGTTACAGTATCCCCCCGTTGAGGGAATCTCGTCCCGAGATTCGGTCTGTGTTGGTTGGGAAGTTGAGAAAAGTGAAGTATAGAAATAGCTAGGTTTAGATTTCTAACCTATTCAGATAGGGAACGCGAGAAAGGAAAATCGTACAACGATTTGGTTTGGGATGAGAGTTTGATATGCTTAAAATGCCTCAAGTTAAAAAAAATATTATCTAAAATATTATTTCATTCTTAGGTACTATAACTCCAATAATGTCGTTTCACTGCTAGTCCTTGGTTATATCTTTAGCCTAAAAGGTCATCTAAGAATTTTCGTTCAATACTTAAGGGAATGAGGTTTGGTCAGTCTTATCTCTACTGGATGAACTAAATCTGAATGTGTTGCCACCTAATAAATATAAAGGCTGTGAATAGTGTTCCAACGGTCAGATTCCTAACGTTCGATGAACAGTGTTTCTAACAGTCGAATAATGGCTATAAATGGCTAGTTTTCTCCTATAAATACCTCATTTATAATCCTCATTCTTTTACCATCAAATTCTCTCCTAAAAACCTCAAAATGCCGCACCTTGTCACAATCCTAGCAATGGTCTACGTTGTTGCGGTTGCTACCTACATGGCGTATAATCCGGATGAAAATTTCGAAGCCTTAGGTGTGATTCTAATGTTTGTCGTTCCACTTACTATCGTAGCCTTTATCGTGGATCAGACATGGGGAAAATAAGTCTTGCGCTAGGGTTATTAGTATGGTCTTTGTTCGTGTTTCCTAGGTAATCCTCAATGAAATAAAGCTTATGTAATCCTTGTAATATTAGCATTTCCGTTGCTAACTATGTCTCTATGTATGATCTTCCAAGGTTTCTTAATAAAATCTCAGAGTTTTTCTATCCTTAAGTTTCTTGTCGAATTCCTATCTTAGAGGTGATGGGTAGTAGATGTAGACTTTTGTTGTATTAAATCAAAATCTATAAACGATTTGTTTTGTTTTCAATATTTTGATTTTGAATGAAAATTAGTAGTAGAAAATCTGAAAATATAACTGTCCAATTCACTACATGATTCTTCCTAAATTATACATAGTTGATCAGGCTATGTATAATTGAGGACCAAATGATGTGATGTTTGGTTCAGTCACTGTGGTATTTATTCTTTTTCAAAAAGTTTTAGATGGTATTCAACGCTTTGTTTCTGAAAAATAACTTCATAAATAATTTTTAAAAGAATAGAAAATTTTCAGTCCACACTACGGTGATGGGTTAGGGATTTTCCTAAGGTGCTAATGGGATAACCTCGAAATAAATCTTAGGGTTTGGCTAGGGTTCTTACAGGCTAAGGATAGTCTATTGTTCCACCAGAAAAATTTCTCCAAATTTCCTAGTGGTCTACTAGGGTTTTGCTAGGTAATGCCTATGAATAAAATAGATATGAAGGCTAAACACAGATTGGGATTATGAGGGAATTATTACAGGATAGAGATTTCATAGAGTAGAAAGATAGTTTTATTACACTTAGATTACGTCAATCGTAACTAAGGTAAGATCGGAAGGAAAATACAACTTAGAGAGTTCTAACCTCAATTTATTCTTATGCTTAAACTTAGGGGTCATTCTAGGATATAGTTGGGATTCCTTAATAAGTTCTAGTTTTCTTCTGCATTAGTCTTAGTCTTCCAGTCGGGATTGAAGTTCGGGCACTGATTCCTATAATGTCCTTTTCCATTACATCCATAACAGATCTCAATTAATGGTTGTAGGTTTGCTCCTATTGTCTTACAGTCTCTGGTCTGATGTCCTATTTCCTGGCATCTTCCACACTTGATAAAGCAAACTCCATAATGATGTAACTTACGTCGTTGACATAGAGGTCGTTTTCCAAGATAACCAGTTTTATGAGCAGGCTTGGCGATGTACTCTTTACCAACTTCCTGCCTACAAATTTGTTGGCGATGGTAGTTGCTACAATCTTGAAGATGTTTGTGATGGCAGACGGGGCAGTAGGTAGGGATGGTGGTTTCTATCTCATTGTGTTTTCGCTTTTGGTTATTTTGCTCAGTTCCTAGGGTATGGGTGATGGTAGGTTTAGTTATTCCTTCTGGGCCTTTGTTATGAACTGGTCTACAACCCGTAAAACTTTTAGGGGTACAAGACACAGCCATCTTCTTCTCTTCTGTTGCCATCTTATTGCTTCCTAAACGAGCTGTTGTAGTCACCTCGAGCACTGCTGCAATGAGGTTGATTACCAACTTTTGGATAACTTCGGGAGTCATTGGCGCGGTTAATATTGGTATGGTATTTTTCATGCTGACTTTCTTCTGCTAATGTTACAAGAAATATGAATTTTAGAATTCCAGTTATGACCATGATAGAATAATAAGGAAATTATTCCCAATGAATGGTCATAATGCGGAGTTATATCCAATTGAGAATCAATTAATCACGATATGTCTGATTAAATATCGTAAATAAATGATTAACTCTTGGTATAAAACTGCTAAGGAATTAACTAATTCTCTTGAATTTCAGCAACTTTCTCTTCATTCATCAGGTTTCTTCCGAAATTTATCTTAGTGGTTCAATGGTTATAGCCTAGTTATGGTAGGTTGATGTGCGTGGTTTTGTAACCTTACAACAGGTTTTACCTCTCGAGGGATCTCAAGAGGCTTACAACCCCACCAGGCAGTGTACCTGACCGATGTAGTATAGTGTAGTGGTAAGTACGGGGGATTGATCGTTCTCCACAGGGAATAGTGTTCGTTAGGTATGAAAGGCTACTCTAATTAGGTCTAAGGGTTGAGGAAGATTCTTTTTATGTTTTTATATTTTTATGAAAGCAAGTAAAATCTCGGTTTTGATAGAGTGGGCGGAATTAGTTGCTAGTCAACTAACCCAAAATTACTACGGATGCAAATAAAATAAAATAACAAAAATGAAAAGTGGTGAGAAACTTATGTGTAGAGAAATGTGTTTACTTAGATTTCCTTACTCCCTAACTATCTTTTACCGGTTAATTAGTGTGCATTAGTCGCGTGGATGACGGGTGTATTCCTTAATACCATTCGTGGGGTGGCGTACTTACTTCCCCAAACTCTACAAGCTCCTACTTCACTCCTATGTCGAGCCGGCTAGGAAGCTCCTAACATGGGATCACTAGAATTCGCTTGTGCATTAAATACAACCATAAAAACCTTTAGTACGCGTTTGGTTCATGTTTCTTAAGACGTTCAAGCAAGTTACCGAATAGGAAGTTAGCCAGTTTTCTTAAGCCTAACATAGATAAACAATCATCCAATACAACTAACAACACACTAACAACCAATAATCAATAGCTAAGTTTCATTAGATCTAAGCAAACACAAGATAAATTTAGCCTAACATGTTAAACAAAAGACAAGCATAAGATAGAATCAAACAACACATAGACATATTGAATGATTAATTGATAACTTATCTTTCAATGAAACATGGAAGATCTCAAGGCAAAAAGCCCTGAAAAAGTAGCTAAAATCGTCTTAGGGTTTTATCCCAAAATTCCACACACTAAGCTCTCTCAATGACAAAAGATTAGAAAACTATATATAGATTTTTGGATCTGACGGCGTCACCTTATGCATTGTGACGCCGTCACCTCGCCGCTTTTAGGGTTCCCGGGTGACCTTCTTGACGCCGTCCCTCTTTAGCTCTTCAAAAATCCATTCTGGCCTATCAAGGCTTGACGCCGTCTAACCCTGAACGTGACGCCGTCCCCTTATGATTTAAGCCGTGACGCCCTTGATTTAGTTAAAGCGTGACGCCGTCAGAATTCTCATGCTAACTCACTGGCCCGTCATGAGTAAATTTCACATCCCACTTTTCTTGCCAAGGCATGACGCCGTCAAGAGATGATTCTGACGCCGTCAAAGGTAAATTTCAGCCGATTTTGAGACTTTGCCGTTTTCTTCACTTTAATGCTCCAAAAACGTCCAAAATGCCTCCTTTTCCAGATTTCTCCTCAAAAGTACCTAAAATGACAAAAGGAACGATTTAGGGCAATATTTGATCAAATAAATACGATTTCGGGCTTAAATGACCCCTTAAAAGCGGTACACTTTTCGCCTCATCAAATACCCTTACACTTGAGATTTGCTTGTCCTCAAGCAAATGCGCTTTTATTCTAATCAAAATACAAGTTAGGGGTCATTTAATGCAAACATAAAAGTAATTACAACAAATAATCGTTCCACTTCAATCATAATAAGCACGGAGATTACATACTAGCACCTCACAAGTAGTGTTTAGATACTCACATCTCTCAAGTGTCATCAAAATAAATCTCATAAATGAAAACGGAAAATATCTCTCACTACCTGTCATAGCAAATAGATTACCATAGGCTTGGGAAAGGATCGAAAACCTCCTCCACTAGGCGTAAGCACCTAAGATAAACTATCAAAGAGGGCTTTTAAATGGGTTATAATGTTAGGTGTAGGGAAAAGGAAAACACGGTTTTGTTGGATAAAGGATATTTTACTGGTGGCGAGTTAAAGATCTTGATCAATTACATGTACTATACAATGTTGCTAAGCCAAGACTAGACTCGATCTTAAGCTAAAAACGAAATAACAAAATAACAAAAACATAAAACAAACATAAAATGAAACGGGATGGTAGTCCGTATGTTTTTTCTATTTTTCTTTTTCTCAATTTTTTTTGTATTTTTCTTGATTTTTTCGATTTTTTTTTTTTTTTTTTTTTTTTTTTTTTTTTTTTTTTTTTTTTTTTTTTTGCATACACTTTTACCCTACCATCCAAAATAATACATCATAGGGGCGTTGCATCCCCCTTACACTTGAATTTTTACATAACTTTACAAATACTAATCTAATGACTCGAATTAAGATAATTGAAAAACTTGGAGTACTTTTAAAACATTTAGCACATATGGGGGTAATAAATGATGATCTTCCCCATTACTCCATTACACTAGTACTTTACCCATGAGTCCCAATCGTCCCAAAACAATATGTACAAGGATATGACTCAACTTAGCAACCATGTAATCAACTAGATAATTAACTTGGGTTTAAACAAATGTTGTCACAATAATGCACTAAAATTGAGTGCATACAAGGTAGGCTAAGGCGATTTGGGTGTACATTTTAGTGGGGTGTAACAAATTCTTCCTTTAAGTAAAATGCTTAAAGGTCGAAACGAAAAGATAGGCTCTGAGGGGTGTACTAGGGGTATCGTGTACTAAAAATGAGTACAACGCAAAGGGTGTGGGAGAATTACTTGACCAATGTTGCCAAAGTAATTATAACAAAAACACAGGTGTAAAACAATGGGTTAATCCTAATGCCTCTTATCATGTAGTAAATCTAACTACACGAATGTAGTCTCACTTGTGGCCTCGGGATGGTCCTAACGCAAGTTCTAGAATCTAAGTGCTACCGGTACACACATCATAGCATAAATGCTTTTCCTACCAATTCTAGGGGCGAACCTCACATATTTGGGGTGGAAAATTTTTTTAGTGGTACGGTTTTTGTGCTAGTCATATAACTCCTATCCGTGAGACGCTCATTAAGATCAAAGTTTCACTCCTATGTGTTGTAAAAAATTTTAAATTTGGCACTAAAATTACCTTAACAAGTATTTCTCTCAGTTTTATTACACATCTACCATCAAACAAACAAAAATCAAGCGCAATTGTATTTTCTAAAATCGTACTTTTACCCTCCCCTTACACTTAAGATGAACATTGTCCCCAATGTTCAAATAACAAGATGTAAAAGCATAAAGTAAAAGAATGAAATCAAATACTCCCCTGATTCGCTCGTTGGATAATGAAATTACACGGTTAAATCTTCTTCCAAGGTAATGTTGAAGCTCCATGACTAATGCATCGCCATAAGCTTGATTCCATAAACATTTCCTTGTCCAAAATAACCTGTTAACCTGAGAAAACAAACACGAGAACCTGCATAACATCGGCGGGAAAAATCTATATATAAGGATATAATGCTTGTGGAATGATAATTTTGCAGATTCCTGGAGATTATAAGTTGGAGATTTAATAAAAAACTTTTTATGAAAACAAAACTTTCAAAAATTTCTGGAAATTAAATCTGACGCCGTCAGGTTATAACCCCTGACGCCGTCAGAAATGACCTGACAAAAATTTTCATTTTAAGTTTCCGGAAAATTTCTGGAAAAACCTTTATCTTACTTCCTGGAAATCCTGCAAAACATCATTATGACTCGATACAAGCATTTGACTCAAACACACACTAATATGTATGTTAATTTATTATTATTACGATTCATGTTAATTTGTGTTCTAATAAACCGATTTAGATTTCCCTTACACTTATCTTTTGCAAAATACCTTTATATGTAGTTAAGACGAAGTTAAAAACAAAATAAAGCATTTTCACAAATTACTTTTGAACATGAATCAATAAGAATAAAAATTAAACATACATACGGAAACAAATAAAATCAAACAAACAAATAAATAAACACATAAAGCAAATAAAACAAATAATCAAATGAGGCTAGCATGCGATAAATAAAATCAATGTAACAAATGTTTTAAGGCAAACAGATGCCTTCCCTAAATTATTACAGACCATATTGTTTCAACACATACAACCAAATATCAAATTGTTCAAACAACAAAACATCAAATCACAACATCACTGGTGAGGGGGTCCTTGGCGATAGTCATAGCCAGGAGGAAGATGCCCGTAGTACCCGTATGGAGGGTAATCCTGCTCACGACCCGGGAAAGGGTCAATCTGCAGATGCGGGTCTAACTGATCACGTGTGGATAGATGCTGCATCTGACGAACCGTGTGATCATACATCCAGTCGAACCTCTCGTCCGCCCTGGTCCTCCAAGCATCAACCTGGCCCATCCAGGTCCCCTGGTGAGCCTGCCAGTCCCCCCTGCTCATATGCCGGTAGTAATCAGCTGTACCGGCCTCATACCCATCATGCTGCTGCTGCTGGGGCTCCTCCTCCTCATCATCATCCTCATCACCATCATCCTCAGCTCCAACCGGGTGATACCACATAAAGGACCCGTCATGCATCTCCATGATCACCTCCATCTGCTTCAGGGACCTCTCCTTCACCGTCCTGCATTTATCACCACTCAAATACCTCATGACCTCGGGCCTGAGGACTCCATAAGACTGAGCCAGTCGGGTGATGAACATCCCACCATAAATCCTGTCACCTTCCCTCTCCCCAACTCCACCATGCATAAAGCTAGCAACCCAAAACGGGATGTTGCAGTAAACATCATTAGAGTAGATGGTGTACAGGTAGAAGAGATCAGAAGCTGTGACATGGTGGTGAGAGCTGTGACGCCCTGTCAAGCTGTAGGTGAGGCAATGATGAGTCAACCGAACCCTAGGATCCCTGATTTGGGATGCTACAGTGGTCGAGGTATACACCCCATCCCCAATAGTCTGCCAGAAAATAGAGCATCTAAAATCATTCTTCATCGACTCCCCATGCAACAACCTCTGCATGAACCCTGCCTGAATGGTATCATGCTGATCATATAACCCCAGTCTCCACCCAAACTCAGTAACAGAACACGTCCTTAGCTCACCCCCCAGCCTGAAATAGATCGTGGTACCGCCCACATCGGTCCTTGCCTCAGCCATATCAAAATGAAAGGTGGCAAAGAACTCCCGTACCAACTCCTCATATACCGGCTCCTGAATCTTAAACAGTCTTTCCCACTGGGGGCCGGTAAACCCATCCGTCTGAAAACTTTGGAGAAAAGTCTGCTCAAGACCTGCTCTCCTCAGAAAGCCCCAGTCAACAACTGCTCCATTCTCGACCTTGTGTAGTAACAATTGTGCATATTTGCTTGTAGCAGCATCGTTGTCAAAGACACCCCAACTGAGGACCGTATCCCCAAAGTTTTCTTGTTGAGATCGGGAAGAACTTCCTCGGCTGGGTCTTTGACGCTTACTCATTATCTGGAACAAAACAGGAGGAATAAAAGTGTTAATATGTGAATTAAAGATTTGGTGGCGCATCAGACAGGTCTGACGCCGTCACGCTTCGATAGGTGACGCCGTCAGATTCGACCAGTGTTCAAATCCATAATTACGAGGGAAAAATCAATATTCAAACTTCAGGCTCAATAACCACACACCACTTTTTGCAGAAAAATGGGTGATTGGATCACAGGTTATGGTTCAAATTCGTGGCCACCCTATTAGTGAATTAACCCATTTGATTGCTAAAAATCACATGCTTTTAATCATTGCTAAAATAACACTAATTAAAACACATTATGAGTTCTAAGCATGAATCAATCCTAGGGTTTCACGAGTTGGGGATTTTCGAAATTTACAAATCCTATGAGTAATTGAAGCGAAAAGAATGAATAAAAATTACTTACCACGTGGAAATTGATGACGAAAGTCGGTGAATTTGATCCTGGAAATTCGAAGGTGGGGTTGGAGAGGATATGGTTTGTGGGGTTTGTGATGAAAGTGATGGAATTAAAGTTATTATTGCTGTGCAGACGGGGTGACGGCGTCACGTTCAAATTCTGACGCCGTCAGATTAGCGTATTTTGCAACTTTGTGCCAGTTTACAAATGAGCCCCTCGTACTTTAAGAGAGCAGCTAGTCAGGGTCAATAATCCTGATAGCTAGTCTCGTTAACAAGTTCCTCCTGGGTCAAATGTTTTGTTACTGTCACGGGGTGTAGTAAAATATTGAAAAGGGTTGGTTGACGTCTTATTCGGGTCCCAATTTCCATCAAGGCGAGTATTCAGGGGGTGAGAGGAATTTTCCCAGGGGGTTTTCAAGATGATGGTGTGCTTTAATTGAGTTCTTCTCACACCTGGCTTAAAGCCAAAAGACCGTTTCCTAGCTTCATGAAAGTTAGGGAGCGTGACAACCATGCTCCCCACGAAAATGCTACGATCTTGAGAATTCTTTTTCTCGCGAGAGGATCCAAATAGATAAGAGGGCTTTAAAAGTGAAGGCTCGGGGAGAGGGGTTTCATCATCCCATTCGTTGTATGGTTCATTAGGGACCGGGAGTTCAAAGATCTTCTCGATCTTTTTGTGTGCGGCTTCTTTCTTAATTTTCTCTTTTATTCTCGAGATGAATTTTTCTGCTAGTTCCATGAACATATCTTGGGTGTTTTTCAAGTGAGTTTCTAATTCCTTGATGCGTCTCTCTTGGTTGTTCACGAAAGTTAGCATTATCCCTTCAAATTCATCTTGTCGTGAGAATTGGTGAAACGTATGTTTACCAATTGTGTTCACGCACTCATCGGGATTTTTATCAGCCGTAGGTATCTCAGCTTTCATTAAGCTCTCAACCTGCCTTTTTATGTTTGCGAACAGCTGTTCTTGGGTTGCGCCCATGCAATTTAAAATCCCTTCTTCCGAGAATGTTGAGTCATCCCACTCTTCTTCTTCGTACTGTGCTAAGTCCTCAATGACTTCCCAGCACTTATCGACACTGAGCCTGCTCAATCTCCCATTGGCGGCGTAATCTATGGCTCTTCTAGTTTGATGATTGACACCATCATAGAAGATTTGGATTTGTAGCCAAGGATCCATGCCATGGTGAGGGACCTTTCGGAGTAAGTCCTTGAATCGAGTCCATGCCTCGTAGAGAGTTTCGCCTTGACGTTGTTGGAACATCAAGATATCATTCCTTAGCTTGGTAGTTCTTCCCGGTGGGAAAAACTGAGCAAGGAAACGAGTGGTGAGATCATCCCAAGAGGTAATGGATCCTGCGGGTTGACGTTCTAGCCACTGACTAGCTTGGTCCCGCAAAGAGAATTGGAAGAGACGCAATCGGGTCGTCTCTCGAGTGGCAACATCAAGGTCTATAGAATCAACGATTTTAAGAAAGTCCTTGAGATGTTGATTAGGATCTTCAGAACGAAGTCCATGGAATGCGCATCCGCTTTGCACCAACCGGATGGTGTCGGATCGCAAGGGTGTGATATTGGCTCCTTGAGTGAGCTCAATGGTGTTTCGATAGCCATGGTGGCTAGGACGGGAATACTCTCCTAAAGTACGGGCTCTAGGAGGTGGTGGTGGTTGTTGTGGTGGTGGGTTGTGTGGGTTAAGGATATTACCATCTTCCATGATGTCGGATGGTATGGTTACGAACAAAGACACGAAGAAAATAGATAGACTAAAGAAAACCTAGAAAAATAAAATAAAAATCTCACTAGAAAGGAATCTAGTGAGTAGACCTAATAGAAATAAAAATTCAACCTAAACAATAACTATTCCCCGGCAGCGGCGCCAAAAACTTGATGTGCGTGGTTTTGTAACCTTACAACAGGTTTTACCTCTCGAGGGATCTCAAGAGGCTTACAACCCCACCAGGCAGTGTACCTGACCGATGTAGTATAGTGTAGTGGTAAGTACGGGGGATTGATCGTTCTCCACAGGGAATAGTGTTCGTTAGGTATGAAAGGCTACTCTAATTAGGTCTAAGGGTTGAGGAAGATTCTTTTTATGTTTTTATATTTTTATGAAAGCAAGTAAAATCTCGGTTTTGATAGAGTGGGCGGAATTAGTTGCTAGTCAACTAACCCAAAATTACTACGGATGCAAATAAAATAAAATAACAAAAATGAAAAGTGGTGAGAAACTTATGTGTAGAGAAATGTGTTTACTTAGATTTCCTTACTCCCTAACTATCTTTTACCGGTTAATTAGTGTGCATTAGTCGCGTGGATGACGGGTGTATTCCTTAATACCATTCGTGGGGTGGCGTACTTACTTCCCCAAACTCTACAAGCTCCTACTTCACTCCTATGTCGAGCCGGCTAGGAAGCTCCTAACATGGGATCACTAGAATTCGCTTGTGCATTAAATACAACCATAAAAACCTTTAGTACGCGTTTGGTTCATGTTTCTTAAGACGTTCAAGCAAGTTACCGAATAGGAAGTTAGCCAGTTTTCTTAAGCCTAACATAGATAAACAATCATCCAATACAACTAACAACACACTAACAACCAATAATCAATAGCTAAGTTTCATTAGATCTAAGCAAACACAAGATAAATTTAGCCTAACATGTTAAACAAAAGACAAGCATAAGATAGAATCAAACAACACATAGACATATTGAATGATTAATTGATAACTTATCTTTCAATGAAACATGGAAGATCTCAAGGCAAAAAGCCCTGAAAAAGTAGCTAAAATCGTCTTAGGGTTTTATCCCAAAATTCCACACACTAAGCTCTCTCTAATGACAAAAGATTAGAAAATATATATAGATTTTTGGATCTGACGGCGTCACCTTATGCATTGTGACGCCGTCACCTCGCCGCTTTTAGGGTTCCCGGGTGACCTTCTTGACGCCGTCCCTCTTTAGCTCTTCAAAAATCCATTCTGGCCTATCAAGGCTTGACGCCGTCTAACCATGAACGTGACGCCGTCCCCTTATGATTTAAGCCGTGACGCCCTTGATTTAGTTAAAGCGTGACGCCGTCAGAATTCTCATGCTAACTCACTGGCCCGTCATGAGTAAATTTCACATCCCACTTTTCTTGCCAAGGCATGACGCCGTCAAGAGATGATTCTGACGCCGTCAAAGGTAAATTTCAGCCGATTTTGAGACTTTGCCGTTTTCTTCACTTTAATGCTCCAAAAACGTCCAAAATGCCTCCTTTTCCAGATTTCTCCTCAAAAGTACCTAAAATGACAAAAGGAACGATTTAGGGCAATATTTGATCAAATAAATACGATTTCAGGCTTAAATGACCCCTTAAAAGCGGTACACTTTTCGCCTCATCATAGGTCTGGATCATAATATTAATAACTTGATTGATTGTTTTTACAAAAACAATTAAGACAAGGTCTTTTATTAATATTGCATGTTGTAAGTTAAGGGTTTTCTGTTCCTATCATAAGGGTTTAGTCGTCAAATATTCTGTTACTTACTGGGCTCTAGGTTGATTGACTAGGTTCGGGAGGAAAAATAAATGACACTTATTGGGCTCTAGGTATGGTTTGGTTTATATGAAGTCATTTGCCTATTATGGATAATAAACAAATGATAGGGTTTTATGGAAAGTCATTACATATATGCACAACATTATTGATTGATTACAAATTCTGAAGGTTTCGGGTTTATTGAAAAATACAGGAAATACCTAACCAATACTATTTGGTCTAGTAAACACAACATTGATACACATGAGTTTAAGATCAGCCACGTCCTTGACGTAAAAGCTTAACTTCATTCTCAAGTTGTAGTTGTAAAATTTTCATTTCCAAGAAACGCTCCTGAAATTCCTGGTTCATCTTTATTTGACTGTCCAACATGGCTTCCAAAGTGAAAATCTTCTGACCCTGGCTTATTTCCGTCTCCCTGGCCATCTATAGAGTTCTTTCAATGTCTTCCACTCTACCACGTATTTGACTGTTTTCTCTTCTCGTACAACGGATCCTATAATCTAGGCTTTTATATTTATGGGTGTGCGTATTCTTCATCCTGTCAACACTTACTCCCAAGTCGAACACCGTTCTTCTTTCGGCATCAGTTCTTCTAAACAGAGTGTCAAAGTTACGGTCGTACCATTCGAAACGTAATGGTTGTAACTCTTCCAACTGTTTAGCGTGATTGTCTAGAGTATTGGCGTGTTGATAAAGGAGAGTCCACATAGGATCTTGAGGATTCATATTAGGATCAGGGGAATTGGGTGTAGATATGGCATCTGGGATATTTAGTATTGGGGTTTCTGGAGTGTCAGGTTCTAGAGGATTTGATTCAACATCTTTCTGAATTGTTTCTTGGCGTGAATTTTGTCCAACCTCAAATGTTGTTGGGCAACCAATTAACTTTTCATCAGATGTGGTTTTCTTAAGAGAGTGGGTAGGTGATGTACAAATAGTACGGAAAGTTGTTTCGTTAAGTTCGGGAGTTTCGGGGGACATGATACTGTAGTAACCCGCAAATAGTGATTATAAGCAATTTGAAATTTGCAAATAAGCTAATCAAATAACTATCAGATATGTGAATTATTAATGCCAAATAATCACAATAAAGGATGCTCTAAATACTGTAATATACCGTCACGGAGGGCGTAGGACATTATGGTGTAATTTTGTTTGTTTTTGAAAATGCGGTTATAGTCCAATGTTTGAAAACATTTGGTTCTCTATAACCATGAGCTTTGATACCACTCTGTAACACCCCCGTTTTCGATATTCGCAGCGGAAATATAAGTTGGGGTGCTACTTCACGGTTCACAGTCATGATAATAGAAAACGACTCGAAAATAGACGTTTTAGATAAAATTGTTATCATTCATTTATTTATATCAGAGTTACAATATTCAGGTCCCAGCGGGAGGTTCCAAAATACATTAATAAAGGTACGTTATTTGTTGAATGATAACAAAAATAGATAGTCCATAGCCAATCCGTGCCAAGCCATGCTTCAAATTACCTGAGATAAACATGCTAAAATGTCAACACTAAGTTGGTGAGTTCATAGAGTTTGTGAATGAAAATAATCCGTTTCAGTTATTCAGAAATACGTTCGTTATGTTCGTGAGGAAATCATTTAAACACAAGGTTTAAAGAAATAATTGCAACGAATACAGTTATGAGAAAATATATATATGTATTGCACTAAGTCTCATGACACACAAAACCTTAACAAAACATCAACAGTCATGAACTAATGATGTATTAATTACCCCATAATTAAATGTAGGTAACCTTGCCTCCGAGTAGGAGATTGCCACATCTCTTTATTCTTCTCAAATATAATGCTTTGGGTTACGTTACGGTAACACAAAGGGGCTGTCAAACCCAATAGATCTATCCACAATATTCGCGCTCACCCGCAGGTGATTAGAGGTCCATGATGGGAGGTCTTTTTGGCATTAGGGAACTTAGCTTATGCAATAAAAATGATTATAACGTTCGTGAAATTACTTGTGTTTAATACGAGATAGATTTCGATGATGTTTCATAAATCATATAAAACAAATATGATTTGAAAGATTTAGATTACTTATGAAAGTAAAATCAGAGAGTTGAGCATGTATCTCCCCCAAAAGGATTCAAAATATATGAAAAAGGGGCTATGACTCACCTTAGCAATCTGGATGGAAAACAAAATGGAATAAAGTTGATAAACGTCTCCGGACACGCAACCTGGTTCGTTATGCCAAATTTCAGTAATCAATTTCAGATGATATATGTTCATTTGTTCGTTTCATTTCGTTCTTTGGTTGTTGATTAATTGTTATAACGAGACAACATGAAGTTTCTTCAAAAATAAGATTTTATCTTATTATTCGTTCTTATGTTTTCGTTCGTTCGCTTGATATCTATATCTTGTTTGTTCGTTTGTTCGTTAAAGATATCCTGCGTTCGTTTAATATATTTCTTGTTCGTTCGTTCGTTGGTTCGTCATTGAAATAAACGTATTACGTTATTAATTTTCTATTAGATCGGAAAAATAAAAATAATAAAAATATTAGTTATGAAAAGTTATATTTTTATTCCTAAAGTTTGGTCAAATGACAATTTATATCCTGAACTTTTGGAAAATGACAACTTCTACCCTTTAGTTTTTAAAAATGACATTTTCTACCCTTTCTATTAGTCATTGACAAAAATGGTCCTTGAGTTAAATAACTATGAGACAGTTACATAATCGGCCCATAAAAACTCTTATTAATTAAAAATGACGCGTATGAAATTAGTGACGAAGCTAGAGTTTTAGACTCGAATAACTTTGTGTATAATAGATCATTTTACAAACTTTCTTTTCCTATAAAAAGCTAGCCAGGTCATCTTTGAATATGCCAAATTTCATCATTTCTGAAAATCATTTGATACTCGAAAAATATGTCTAAAGTCGATCGAGTAAAACAAGTTTTTAAATCTGGAAATGGATTTTATGCCTAGCGATTGAGTAAACTTTAGACGTAAATAACTTTTAGCTCGTTCGATCTTTTTACTTGATTCTTTCTTCTAAAATAAGTTAGCTAGGTGAACTTTGACATGTCAAAAAGACAGAATTTTTAGTGGTCATATAAGGTTCGAAAACTGGGTCTAAAGTAGGCGAGTTGGGACAGTTTTAATAAAAACAGAATTAAAAATTTTATAGTTTCCAGCGATAGACAGAATTTTGGACTTAGATAACTTTGTGAAAACTTAATCATTTTTCATAATTCTTTTTCCTAAATTTAGTTAGCCAGGTGAACTTTATATACACCAAAAATTAGAATTTATGGTGATCATTTGGTGGTCGGTATTTGGGTCGAAAGTCAGCCTTGTGGAGCTATTTTCTACTCGACAGACAACAGAAAAAGAAACCCGGTTGGGTTTTTAAGTTTTCAACTTGTTATAACTTGTTTTTGTATGATATGATAATATTGGATATATCTTAACATGTTTTATAGGTCTTTGATTTCTTTTAACAAAAATCCAAATACATAGACGTGCGTTTGGTTACTGATCGAACAGAAACAAGAAAAGAAAAGAAAACTTAATATTTTTGATCTTGTTTCTTTTTAGTGGTTGTGTATTAATGTTTTTAGATAATATAAAGTAAATAAAAGAAATGAAATAAGGGTTGTTTTAACTTACTTAGGGTTTGGTTCGAGTAGGGTTTTTGGATGTCGAATGAATTTGTTTCTTGAGCACCGACTCTCTCTTGGTTCTAAGTCTTCCTAGGATTTTATTTAGCTTGTGTTTTGGGGCTGTGATCAGGAGGGTGTGGATGTGAAGTGGTTTTGGTGTTTGGTCGAATTGGTGTGGGTATAGTTGGGGAGTTTTGGGTCGAATGGTTTGAGATGAAGGAGTGAAGTTGGTTTGCTATTTATAAGAAGGAAACTAGGGTTTTCAAGGGTAGGAAGGGACAAGTGGAGTTGCTCTTTGAAGAGTAGGAAGGAGAAGAGCTGGTCGTGTAATAAAGAAGGAGGAGGGGATGTGTTTGATTTCTAGCCAAGACATCTATCTATTAAAGGGTAGAGTTTTTGCACATAAGAGGGGACATGTGGAGTTATCATTTGAAGAGAATGCATAAGAGGAGAAGCGTGGGGTTTGGGCTAGAGGAGAAGTATTTGGTGTAGGTGTTATTTAGAAGTTAGTTTAGTTAGGGTTTTAAGTTATAATTCGACTAGGGATTTAGTATGGAACCGAATTTGCTTAGGGTTGTGGTACTTAGGGTTTAGAAGGTAGTACTTAGGGTTTAGGGATGGAACTTGTTTAGTTTAGGGTCTTGTTTCAAAGGTTAGGAAAATAGTTTAGAGTTTCTATATATATATATGTATATTTTGAATTTTTAGAGAAATAGGGAAGAAATTGGTTTGGGCTTATGAGAGTGGTAACACATGCTTAATAAGGTTGTACTATGGTTTAGGATATAAGAAAAATATAGTTTTAATAATTTATTAAGTTATAAAAATTATTTGTTTAATTTTATTAAGTTAAAAAGTATACTAAATGGGATTTTTAGTTCATGTGCATTAGGCACTTGTACATTAGGTTTAAAGACTTGTAAAAATATTTAGTGAGTTTAGAAAAATTAATCTTTAAGAATTATGCATGAACGGTTTGTAAATTGTGTTTAAAATAATTATATTTTGGGTTTTAATAGGGTTTTTATGAATATATGGTTTCTATGCGTAAAAGACTTGTACTTTAGCTTAGATAACTTGTACATTTAATATTTTGTAAAGATCTTATTTAAATAAATTAGGGTTTGTGAAATTTGTACATAAAATCATAGTTTTATGAAATTAGGGTTTTATCGGGAACTAAAATAGAATTAGGGTTTCTGGTGCTTTGGTAACTTGTACATTAGCTCAAATGAGTTGTACTTTTATATTTTAGGGTTTTGTTATTCATATTTGGTGTTGTGATGAATTTAGGGTTTCCTAGAAACTCTATATAGATAATGAATGTTTTGTTTGTACGTTCATTAAGGAATTATCATAAAATGATAAATGATATATTGTATTACTTCATATAGATATGTTTATATAATAAACATTAGGTTCGTTAGGTTGGTCTGCGTGGGAGCACGTTTATCGAGGATGTGAGTTACGTCACATGAGATAAGAGATACAATCAAATAGATAAAAAAAAATTATACGTGGAAAAAGGATAATTAATCTGGAAAGTAATTTGTTTAAATGGGAAATTTTATGAGTGATTACACGAAACAACTTGACAAGCAAACGAAACAGATCAAACAAAACAACTCGACAAGCAAACGAAACAACTCAAACGAAAACAACACACGATACTTCTTGCTTTGCTAGAACTTGCACGAAAGTATTAACAAACATCGCCCATTCATTTTTTTTTGCTACTACTTCCCGCTTTGCTAGAACCTGCGCCATCTTTTCCCTTCCTTTCTTTCCTTTGCTTGATATGTTCAAACGTATCTTCGAGATTTGTTACCCTATTTCGCAGATCATCAAGTTTGGTTTCCAACGTGCTTTTAGCTTCATCGTCAGCTTGAGCGTCCAAATACTCTTTGTAGTACAACTTTTTCATCAACCATTCGAGAATCCGGTCTCTCATCCACGGTGCACAGTTCTTATAAGAACCATATTCATCAATAATTTCCGAGCCATATTCATTAAGAACTTCATCAAAGAGGAGCATCGACGATAAAACCTTTGACCACTCCTCTTCCGGCGAGTAACCATCCATTGTTATGTGTGTTTTGTGGGAATTAGTGATTTGGTTATTTTGTGTTTTGCCGGTCTCTCATCCACGGTTAGGTTATATATAAGTAAAACCTTGGCGGGAAAAATTGGCGCCAGTTCTTTTGGCGGGGACATAGACGTAAAATATTGGCGGGATAAAGCTAGCGTTGGAGGGAAAATGCCTATTACTTTTCGGCGGGGACATGTCCCCGCCGAAAGTGAGCGCGGGAAAAAACGCGGGAACAATTAAGCGTTCTTAGTTTGGTCAAACTTAGTCAAAAACTGAAAACACTTTCGGCGGGGAGCGTTGAAAATTTAGTAAATGGTCAGCGAGACTTTGTGCCAGCTCAGCACAGTTTTTGTCGTTTAGTGACTTTCGGCGGGGACACTTGCGTCCCCGCCGAAACCTTCCTCGCCCGTCCTCTCTTTTGTTGTAGTGAGAGTCACAAGTGTAAGGGAAAAATTAAAGAAAAAAGTCTGATTTTCATTAAATATGGCCGAGTTTGATATAAACTAAGTTCACTTTTCGCTTAATGGACAAACTGATAACACAATGCACCTGCAGGACCGGGTGCATTTTGAGAATTCTGTATTTTTACGAAAATTAACACTATGAACCAAAATTCTATCGAGTCCCGTGACACACTGAGACCCACTTAGTTCCGTCCCTGGATACTTTTAAAGTAAAACAAAAGTTAAATAGCGTTGTAAGTTGTTACTGTTTTTAACCTCATGTCAATATTGTTTGATCTCACATATATGTGATATCGCATACTTGTCCTTGATTAATGCTCGACCACATCAAATGTTGCTAACCGTTTTGTAGACTTTGCAGGAAGGACTTCATAAGTTCTCATAGTATAATACCCTAAAGCATGGTTCCAAAACTCTATTACTAAATTGAACTTGAACCCGAACCTAAGCATGATAATTGGAAATTACAAGGCACTAAATCTGTAACCTAAATAAATGTAAGCTATGACCTAAGAACTACAAAAGACTAATATCTAAAACTAAAGTAATTACAGTCGATTTATGCATGATCTTTAGGTCATATCACACGTTTAATAAGGTTCCAAAATCAATAAAATGTTGTACATAACATAGAACCATAAAATGTCAAGATTATCTTCTATTTAAAATGAAGATATGGTCATTCTTGATCCCCTATTTCTCGTCCTATTTTCCAGCCCAATCTCCCTTTATCTATTCTTCATGCAACCGATTTTCTCATTCCAAATCTCACACACAAAAACCCTAAAATAACCCAAGTGGCGGCATTCTTATTATCTCCAAGATTAGAAGTACGAAAGGAAGCTAGCTAAGGAGGTTTGTGATACACACCAATAGGGATCACTTAAGATCCGTTAAAGGATTACAACAAGTAGGGTAATCAAGAAATAAGAAAAAGATCACCGAATCATTGATTGTATTATCAATTGTGGAAAGTTGTTATGACAGTTATTGAAAGAATGATAAAAGAGGAAGGAAATTGTATTAATCACAAAAGCTATCTAACAATGAAATGTAACAAAGTATTTAAAAGGAACTTGGCGCCAAAGTTAGTTAATGGCTGTTGGAGAGTGTCACGTTGATGCGCGTGTGCGTATGCTCTAATTTATACCCACGGTATGTCGTTGTGGTTTTAGTAGTATTCAAGTTTTAAATTTATATTTAGCCGACTTATCAATAACACACACACTTTAACGAGCAGTGTACCCAGTCAGTATGAATATAATGGTAAGTAGAGTGTCGATCTCTAAGAGTGGAACGTATTATCTAATTATTCTAATCAGTATTTTAATATCTTAAGTTAGCTATACAACCTAATCTAACGCAAGGGGGTTCAGCCTGAGAGACTGGCACGGTTTGGTTATGATTAAATATAAACTAAACTAATCGGCACGAGTCAGCGATTAGCACACACGTACACAGATAGATACTTGAGACAATAAGAAGACCTGTCCTGATAGTTAAGTAGCTTGTCACTTGTTTTATTGCTAGTTTTATATGAAGTGTATAGTTCGATGCAACGCACCGAGATTAATCCCTTTCTCGTTGGCTCTAATCTTATCGGTGAGTAAACCCTTAATGATCACTTATGACTATCCTATTTATCTTTTCTTCCTACTTTTCTACAGACGATAGAATGCATAGGCGATATAATAAATAGGCGAGGAAGGGGCATGGCGACCCAAGCAATGCTCAGCTAGACACAGAGGTTATCAATGCACTAATAAAAGTTACCAAAGACATCAACATATAAACTTTAATTAATGGGAAAGCAATTTTAAGGGGAGTTGAAGTGCATGATTAAATCAATGACACAAGCCCATCAATCCTGATAAATTAAAGTGTACTAATACAATAAAACAAAACTACTTAATGAATTGAATACATGCAGGACCTTCTTACAGCTCTTGTATCTTCGTTCAAGGTGTGTCTTGTGCTGCTACTTCGTCTGAATTCGGCTTAGGGTTTCTGTGGTCTTCGGTCTTCTAAAACTAGGCTCTCGAAATTCGTCTGACCTTGGGGTATTTATAGTTTCTGTCTGAGGGCTAGATGCGGCGCATAGGATAAGTAGATGCGGCGCATTGACTTAACTTCACGTGGGGTCCAAGATTAATATATTCAGGAATATTCGTACACCGCCAGAAGATGCGGCGTAACTCCATTCTTAGATGCGGCGCATGTCCTTGCTGTCTTGGATCGTAGTGATGAGTGTGTAAATACTCATCATTTTACACCCATTTAAGACACAAAAATAACCAAAAACACCCAAATTTACTGCAAATATCCTTGGTTTTGTGTTTTATGTGTTTCAGGTACCAAAGGATTGAAAACGGAGCGAAAACCGGCATTTTTGGAACGACTCGACAACAATGGTGCATTTGATCAAGTGAAGACGGAGTCAAAGTCAAAGTCAAAATCAAACCCAAAAATTCCAAAATGACACAAATTATCCTTGGAATTTAATTTCAGATTTTGGCAGCCCTAGTCCTTGGATTTTCGGATTTTGACACAAATGGTCCCTTAACCTAAACCTAATCCCAAAATTATCCTAACCTAACTAACCAAATACACAACCCAAGTACCCAACCCAATCCTAACCTACCAGCCCATCACCACACTAAACCAAAAAGCCCAAACCATGAAAAAAACCCAACCCGTATTAGTTTTAGCTAAACACAACCCAGTTGACTTTGGTCAACTGCTTCTTCTTTATCCCTTTCCCGCCCAAACTTCCACCATTTCCAAGACCAGTACCTTTCTCAACAACTTTGTCCCCCCTCCATTCCCCAATACCCTACCCAGCCACCCTACTCCTCAAACCCAGTGATACTTTACCTTCCCCCCTCCTCCATGTCATCAATCCGAGGGATTGTTTGGGCGCCAAAATGAATTTAATGGCTGAGATCACCAATCTTTAATCCAATGGCTGAGAAAGGACTCCAAAGAAGCACAAAGAGTTTCCAAGACTGATTTCTCACATAGAACAAGCACAAAAGGCAGTTAACACCTTAGTCTTAGTTGTAGTATAAATAGGACAATTGTTAGCCCTTTGATAGCAGTCCTTAATTTTTATGTAATTTTAGTTTTAAATTTGTAATCAATTGTTTTAAGTTTAATACAATTTTCTCAGTTCAAAAAGTCAAGTTGTAACGATTTTCAGTTTTATTTAAGTTTAAGTATTTAGTGTAATTCGTATTAAGCTATTAAGTTGTTAAAAACAAGTCAAAAGCCTCAAAACCTTTTATATAAGCTCACATAAGCTGCTTGTAAGCTTCTATTCAGTTTCAACAGGTTTACATTTCAAAAAATCAAAAAAGTCAAAAAAAGTCAATGTTACTGTAGTTTAGCTTATTTTTCAGCTTATTTCAACTTTTTGACTCTATTACTTATTTAGAGGTCAATCTAAGAGGTTTTCCTGATAAAAAGTCCTTATAGCTCATCTTCACTTAAATCTTTAAAAATCAGTCAATTAGTCCAATTTAACCAAAAGCTTATTTAGAGCTTATTTTTAATTGGAACTTACTTTTCTCAGCTTAATTAAGTCAACTTAGTCAGTAATAAGTCACAAGTTCAAGTTAATTCAGTATTTTCAAATTAAAAGCTCAATAACAGTCCATTAAGGACTGCTTGGGTCAAGGTTCTAAAATGGGTCAAAACAAGTTCCAATTGTTCATGTGCCAGTTCTTTAACTTGGATTAGTTTTGTTTACCTCATGTTAGTTGATGTCTGGGAATTTGAAGCTTATTTGAGTAGTATTGTAGGAGTAGTGATTTTCTAGAATTTCTAGACTCAACACTAACCTCAGTAGCTTATTTTTGGTTAATAAGCCAAAAGGCCTGTTCTGTTGCAACTCTTGTGCTCTAACTGGTGTTGGAAAGGTGCTTGTCAAGTGGTTATAGCCTCTCATTCAGCCTTAAGGGGTTTTGGTCCCTTTTCCCTCAACTGCTGCACAAGATATCAGTTCAGCAGTCTGCAATCTTTTCAGGTTCCCCACAAGATCTTAATAAGCTCTAAGTTGTTTGATTTCTGTTTTACTAGCTCCTTGGTAATAGATCTGTATGTGTCTCAGTTTAAGCAAAGTAGCTTAATGTTAAAAGCTCTTAGATAAGCCCCAAAGTTACCCTAGTTGACTGTTATCACCCCTGCACTTGCCCTGATAACTCAGACACACTGAGTAATCAGTGTGTATTAAACTTGTTCATAAGCTCTTTTTGAGCTTATTAGTGGGACCCACTCTGAGCTTGTTGTTTTTTTTGAGAAGTCCAGTGTACAAGCTTATTGGTTCCAGGCTTCTTTTGGGCTTCCAAGCTTATTTGATAAGCTAAAAAGTTGCCTACAATAGCCCATTTGGCCTGTTTGGTTTGTTGGATTTGGATTTGCTTATTTCTGTTTATATTGGCTTCTCAGTGTGCTTATCTGATCTTTTATGCTTATTCATAGTTAGCTTAATTAATTTGTAGCTTATTCTCACTTAAGGCTCAGTTTTTAGCTTATTTGGTTTGCTTTTTAGACTTAAGATTCCATTTTTTTTATTAGCTTACTGTTTAGCAAAAAAAAGCTCACACTGAGCTTATTTGTGGCTTTTAAAAAAAAAGTTTGTTTTTTATAAAAGTTGGTTAATTATTAGAGCTTAACAAGTTTGTAAAAGAAAAATCCAAAAAGAAAAACAAAAAAATTGGGTTTGGGGAGAATCGAACCCTGGCCATTCCATTCACACAGACACACCACACACAACACATAACCAGAAGAGCCCTTGGGTCTTTTGTGTTATTTGTTGCAATCTTTAACTATTTAACACTCATTTGTCCTTGTAGCTTATTTCCTTAACTGCTTATTTTCTCAGCTTTTTTATTAAGCACCTAGGCTTTTTATATTTTTCATAGGTCTGTTATAACTTGTAGTATTTATAGAAAAAGTTTCAGATTTATTTGAAATGTTTTAGTAATTATTAGGATTTAATTAGTGTTTAATAATTTTTAATTCATAATAATTAGAATTTTTATTAAATAATTATTTTTCTTTTTTCTAAAATTTTGTTTTGTCATCTAGTACGTTAGAAAATTGTTTGTAAGCCCGTAGGACTAGTCGTGCTTAGATTTCACTTTTATTTTTGCGCGTTGACGTTAATTTTAATTAAAACGTGCGTTTTTAGTTTTTAATACCTTTTGCGTTTCATTGCTTTGTGTAATTATACCACAACACCAAATAATCTCCTAATCCAATCATCAAGCATTTTAATTCCGAACCTAAAACGAAATTCTCGATTCACACCTCGCTGGGACACGACCCGGGTGATCACTTGCCCGGTATCACACACATCACATTCACGGGTTTTGCAAGTTTGACTTTTCCTAAAGGTTTGACTTGTCATTTCCCACGTATCATGTGTGCACGATACTATATTTATTTGTATATACTCACACACGGATCACGTAGCTTGTGAAATCTTGATAGTGATGCGCCGTATATAATAAGTAGGATGCGGCGTATCTGGAGCAGAATGATCTTGATCTTGTACATTTTAGTAGACTCTTAACTTCTTGCTTGTTTTGCTCCATAATTAGTCCAAAATCGCCAAGTTTCACATAATACTTGTTTTTACCTGAGAATTACAAAAGTAAACATTAACGTATCGATTCTCACAGATAATATAATAAAACAAGTCAAATAAATAGGATAAATGATGGTAATAAAATATACTTATTTGATTTCATCAAATATCCCCCACTTGAACTTTACTTGTCCCCAAGTAAACCTTAGAATTAATCTTATGAAGATGTATCCTAAAAGATATTAGGATTTATTTTTATATTTAAGCATGTATTCATTTTTGTCATAATCACACAACCAAACACTTAACGAATTAGAAGTAAAATAAAATATTTTGATAAAAGCAAATCTAATTGTTTAACTGTCCAGTCGTGACGAATATTCTATCATAAGCTTGGCAAGTATACGCATCTCCCCCACTAAAGCAAAGGAATAACAAGTCTAAAGCGGTAAAAAGGTTTGTTGGTTAAGGGTTAATCATTCTTCTTAATCTCTATCGATCTCAAATTCCAGAAAAGGCGACAAAATCACAAATACATGATCGAGTCCACGAACACGATACTTGCAATTGCTCAAATCCTTAACTCGAATGGGCTAAAGATAGAACCAAGTGATCTTTACCAATAATATTATATCAAAAAGGGCGACAAAATCATAAATACATAGCCGAATCCACGACCACGATACTTAAGATTGCTCAAATCCCTAATCTCAATAAATCAAAGGTTTGGATAAAGAATAATATAGGGTATGGATAATATTTGGGATACAAATTGGTGTAAAATGAAAAATAAACAAAACAGATAAATTAAAATCTTAAGTGTGGTTAATCACTATCCCAACCATCCCATGAATAAGACTCATATCATAGAATAACTCACGCTTTAACACTTGAAACACACGCTTTAGGTAGACACGAATTATACTCAACAAGATCTCAATCAAAGAATAAACCTTAGTTGGCGTTCCATAACGTCCAACTCCCATTCAATCCATAAATATAATATACAACAAATAGTGGTGATATCGACCACTTAATACAAAACTTTACATAAGTTGGTTAAAACAAACTTCCAACTCTTCTTTTTCTTTTTCTTTTCTATTTTTTCGATTTTTTTTTTTTTTTTTTTTTTTTTTTTTTTTTTTTTTTTAACTTGAAACATAAACATAGATGTGTAAAATTTCACCACATCACTATAACGATAACTCTGGATAATTTTTCCATACTTTTCATGACTTCAGAAATAACGGTAATAGTGAAAGTAGTAAACACACGAAAAATAAACTCAAAGATATACAATATTTACTTTTACTCCAATTGCATTGTGCAATTTCCTAACTCAACCAAAGATAATGAATTACGCACGCGAACACAGGTAATGTAAGGAAACACACTTTGCCTAAAGCAATTAACCACGGATTTTAATCTATAGGGTAGGCTAAGGTGTAAGGGTGTAACGAAACATTATAACAAAGGTGCAAGAAACGAAAAGAATGGCTCTGAGTGTTTTTCTAGGGGTATCTTACTCTAAAAGTGAGAGTAACAAAAGGGTTTATACGGGGGTTAACTAACCAGTGTAGTTAGCTAATATCACATAACATATAAAGGCTATTTGGGTGTAATCCTAGAATTTTACCAATTTAGACAAGTCATTCCAATTATAAAGATAATACTTATTATGGTGGTCTCGAATAGTATACAAGCCAAGTTCTAAAGTTTACAAGTCGCCGGCACACTCATAGATTTGTGAATTTTGAAAGTTCACAATTTTTGAAAATAAGGTTATGTGTGCAGCAATGTAATTTAGACTTTAAACAAAAACATGCTAAAAATTTTAAATTTTGATATATTAAGCACATTTTAAGCATATTTTGAAAAAGTTCAGGACAAGTAAGTGTTCTAATTCTCCAATCCCCCACTTAAGTTAAACAACGTCCTCGTTGTTTGTATCAAAGGTTAAAAACTTGAAAATAAAAGAATTAGAACAGAAAAACTCCCCTGAGATTTGCTCGGTATGATCCTCCATTATGCGTATAAGAGCAAAAATCATCTTTCTTGTGGATGAGAACGTTTAAGCTTCATAATCGATGTATCCACAGGAAATGCAGGAATCTAAAATACCATCAGACTTTAAAACACCTAAGTTAAGAAGGTTCAAACTTGCATAATACATTAGTAGTTAGGAAAAATAAGACTCAAAAAATTAAACTGAAAATCATCAGGTCAGTCGATACGCCGTATCTGATCGAAGAAGATATGCCGTATCGAGCCTGGAATAAGTACGAATCAGAATAGAGATGCGTCGCATCCTTAACCAGGGATGCGCCGCATTAAAATAAACTGACATAAAGTTTTTAAAGTCAAAAATAAAAATGCAGAAAATAAAGTAAGATATGACCAGTGCAGGAGATGCGTCGTATCTCAGGATTGAGATGCGCCGTATCTTCTGCAGCCTGACTGACTCGACACAAAATCAGAAAATAAAATAAAAGATAAGCATGGGTTGCCTCCCACGAAGCGCTTGTTTTGTTCGAGTCACGAGCCTGACTCCACCCTTATTTACTGTGTAATAGGGTGTTGTTCCCCCCACTTGGGATCAAGTGCGGGTGATAGTAGCAATAAACACGAAAAGAGTGTAAATTTGCTAGTAAAGATGGAAGAAATAAATAAAGATCATACCTTGGCAATATATGTACATCTTCCCTATTCTTACCCGGTTTGGTTGATAAATTGGATGACTTGACCATTCCATCAGAAAGAGTAGTGTGTAGAGGAAAAATGAGTCTCCTTTCTTCTTGGTTAGTCTCTTTGGTAGTAAGGCGTCCCTTGACTTCCGCAGAAGATGAGAAAGGGTCTTTGGCAAGTAAAAGTTCGAGTTCCTCTATATACTTCATAGGGTCATAATCATCATCTTCATTAATCATAGCAATGTTTAAGAGCTCATCACCAAACTCTTCCTCGAGCTCCACCAAAAACGGGTTGATCACAGGTGCTTCATGTGCTTCAATAGGTGGTGTAATAAATTTCACCTCATCATTCTTTTGTTTTGCAACCTTTTTAGAAAAACTATCAAGATTATTAGTAACGGGATTAATAATATTAAATAAATTTGTACCACTTTGTGTTGTAAGTGACTCCAATTCATCTTGTGAACCTCCATCTTCAACTAGTGGTCTTGCAATTTCAGCATCGTCCCGAATTTCATCCTTAAATAAGTAATCCCAGATTTCTTCAAAATCCCTCGTTGGGTCAAAATCTGGCTTATCCGTTCCACACCTAAATACTTCCGTTTGTTGTGGTAACTGCGGTATGCTATCGTACGCAATAGCATCAAACTTTTCAATATCAGAATACTCATTATCTTCATCCGAAGGAATATTATCATGGTGTTTATGATATGATGAGAATATATCTTCCACCTCGGGTGGAAAATCACAAGTAATAGCACTATACACCATTGTCCCACATTCATCTTCATTTTCGGATGAAGAAGCTTCTTTGAAAACAATTGCCGGAATTTCATTCAAATCAAACACTTGTGACTCTTCTTCAACTTGTGCAATTTCCGGAGAAATAACATCATCAATAACTATTGCCGGAATCCTAATTGCATCAAAATCATATGACTCTTCTTCATCATCATCATTTGATAAAGTCCAAGTGTGTCGAAATGGCAATTTGTTTCTTTCATTCCTTGACTTTTCTTGTCCTAAAATCAAGTATTCTTCCATAGTGATTTCTTTCGTCTCAATGACTTGTGCACCATATCTTGCTCTTTCCCAATCGTAGATCCCATTATTGCTCAAGGCTCTTTCCTCTTCAAGTCTGATATATTCTTCCATTGTAATATCCGGATCGTCCATCTTCCTGAAATAAAACTTACTCGTGCAAAAGAAGAGTGAAACAATCAAAGTAAAATAAAATTTGCTGATATCAGTAGACGATGCGCCGTATCCTATAAATAGGATGCTCCGTATCTTATTTTGTTAAAAATTAATCAGACTTTTATTTCAGAAAATCAGATACGCCGCTTAAAATTATAGAATGCGCCGTATCAGTTAAATTATCAAAAATCAATTTATTAAAATTAAATGCGTCGTATTAACAAAAGTTAATGCGCCGTATTTTCGTTACGTTTCAAAATACAAGATTTTTGATTCAGAAGATGCGCCGTATCGATAAAAATCGATGCGTCGTATCTGTTTAATAATTCGAAAACTGTTTTTAATTTAAAATAATAAATACGCCGTATCTGTGAAAACAGATGCGTCGTATGGCGTTATCGTTTAGAAAAATTTCTTATTAAAAACAGATACGCCGTATCTTGGGGAAAGATGCGTCGTATCGAATTAAGTAAACGCGTTGTATTTTATAAAAAGTAAACGCAATACGCCGTATCTATGAAAATAGATGCGCCGTATCGTTTGAATTAGCTCAGTACAACGATAGCAGAATACAAGAAAAACAGAAAATAAAAACAAAAATAAAATCAAACAGAAAGAAACAAAAATTAAAGAAATAAAAACACACAAAAATAGAAAATATGCAAATAATACAATGAATGCAATTTAACCTAATATACAACGGGGTTAGCGGTTAGAATCTAAAAATTAAAAAGAAAACCTAATTAAAATACTAATCAAATTAACAGATAATAACAATTCACTCCCCGGCAGCGGCGCCAAAAACTTGATGCGCGTGTGCGTATGCTCTAATTTATACCCACGGTATGTCGTTGTGGTTTTAGCAGTATTCAAGTTTTAAATTTATATTTAGCCGACTTATCAATAACACACACACTTTAACGAGCAGTGTACCCGGTCAGTATGAATATAATGGTAAGTAGAGTGTCGATCACTAAGAGTGGAACGTATTATCTAATTATTCTAATCAGTATTTTAATATCTTAAGTTAGCTATACAACCTAATCTAACGCAAGGGGGTTCAGCCTGAGAGACTGGCACGGTTTGGTTATGATTAAATATAAACTAAACTAATAGGCACGAATCAGCGATTAGCACACACATACACATATAGATACTTGAGACAATAAGAAGACCTGTCATGATAGTTAAGTAGCTTGTCACTTGTTTTATTGCTAGTTTTATATGAAGTGTATAGTTCGATGCAACGCACCGAGATTAATCCCTTTCTCGTTGGCTCTAATCTTATCGGCGAGTAAACCCTTAATGATCACTTATGACTATCCTATTTATCTTTTCTTCCTACTTTTCTACAGACGATAGAATGCATAGGCGATATAATAAATAGGCGAGGAAGGGGCATGGCGACCCAAGCAATGCTCAGCTAGACACAGAGGTTATCAATGCACTAATAAAAGTTACCAAAGACATCAACATATAAACTTTAATTAATGGGAAAGCAATTTTAAGGGGAGTTGAAGTGCATGATTAAATCAATGACACAAGCCCATCAATCCTGATAAATTAAAGTGTACTAATACAATAAAACAAAACTACTTAATGAATTGAATACATGCAGGACCTTCTTACAGCTCTTGTATCTTCGTTCAAGGTGTGTCTTGTGCTGCTACTTCGTCTGAATTCGGCTTAGGGTCTCTGTGGTCTTCGGTCTTCTAAAACTAGGCTCTCGAAATTCGTCTGACCTTGGGGTATTTATAGTTTCTGTCTGAGGGCTAGATGCGGCGCATAGGATAAGTAGATGCGGCGCATTGACTTAACTTCGCGTGGGGTCCAAGATTAATATATTCAGGAATATTCGTACACCGCCAGAAGATGCGGCGTAACTCCATTCTTAGATGCGGCGCATGTCCTTGCTGTCTTGGATCGTAGCTTGTGAAATCTTGATAGTGATGCGCCGTATATAATAAGTAGGATGCGGCGTATCTAGAGCAGAATGATCTTGATCTTGTACATTTTAGTAGACTCTTAACTTCTTGCTTGTTTTTCTCCATAATTAGTCCAAAATCGCCAAGTTTCACATAATACTTGTTTTTACCTGAGAATTACAAAAGTAAACATTAACGTATCGATTCTCACAGATAATATAATAAAACAAGTCAAATAAATAGGATAAATGATGGTAATAAAATGTACTTATTTGAGTTCATCACACGTGCAACTCACACTTCTGAGTCAACTCATTCGTGTGCACCTCACGTGCCAAACAGCCACAACTTATTTGTAGCTTATCATTCCTTTCCCCTTAGAAAAAACAACTTGTCCTCAAGTTGTATAGTCAAATTCTGGAAACCTCTTTTGCAGCTCAGTGATTGATTCCCATGTAGCATCCTCCACAGTTCCATTAGCCCATTGTACTAGTACATACACTTCAGCCACATTTCCTTTCCTTGCCAATCTTCTATCTAGGATGGCAACAGGCTCAACCATGAATGATCCAGTAATGTCACAAGGAGGTAAGCTTCCACTTTGTTGGTTTGGACTAGGGTGCCTGCATTTCTTCATTTGAGACACATGAAAAACATTGTGTATCTGAGAATCACTGGGTAACTCCAGCTTATAAGCTACTTGTCCCACCTTCTGTATGATTTTAAATGGTCCAAAGAACTTAGGAGAGAACTTGTTCTGTTTCCCTTGCCTTATGGAGACTTGCCTATAGGGCTGCAATTTCAAATACACCCAATCTCCACACTCAAACACCTTATCAGTTCTATGCTTATCAGCATGTGATTTCATCCTGTTCTGAGCTCTCTTGATGTGGAACTTTAATGTTTCAATAGTTGTTTCCCTTTCTCTTAATGTCTTGTCCACCAATTCCACCTTACTTTCTCCCCCAATGTATGGAATATGAATGGGTGGAGGCTTCCCATAAACTGCTTCAAATGGAGTGGTGTTAATTGCAGTATGGAAGTTAGTATTATACCACCATTCAGCCATAGCCAACCACTTACACCATTGCTTTGGCTGTTCACCAGTCATACATCTCAAATAACACTCCAAACTCCTATTTACCACTTCAGTTTGCCCATCAGTTTGAGGGTGATAAGAAGTGGACATTCTCAACTCCACCTTCAACAACTTGAATAATTCCCTCCAAAACAGGCTCACAAACACTTTTTCTCTGTCTGAGATGATGTTTTCAGGTAACCCATGCAGTTTGTAGATATTATCTAAGAATAATTGTGCCACTTGTGATGCAGTAAAGGGGTGTGATAAGCCCATAAAATGGGCATACTTACTTAGCCTATCAACCACCACAAAGATAACATCTTTACCTTGTGACTTGGGAAGGCCTTCAATGAAATCCATAGAGATACTTGTCCAGGTACTGGTTGGAATAGATAAAGGCTGTAACAATCCTGGATAGGCTTCCAAATTTGGCTTGACTCTTTGGCATACATCACAATCTCTGAAAAACTGTTTAACATCTTTTCTCATCTTCTTCCAGTAAAACATTGAACACAACTTATGAGTAGTCACTTTTACTGCTGAATGACCCCCAACTGATCCTTCATGCACCAATTTGATGATTTCATTTCTAAGTTCCTCATTCTTACCCACCATCAGCTTATCTTTCCTCCTCAATTGTTGATTACTCCAAGTATAGTAACCCTGAACATTTGAATTAGCTTGCAACTTGGCAATCAGAACTTTGAGTGAGTCATCTTGATTCCAACTATCTACCACTCTTTGGTACAACTTAGTTGAAATAGTTGAAGTACAAACAATACTTAGGAGTTCAGCAGGATTTTGTATTCTTGACAAAGCATCAGCAGTAATGTTATCAGCTCCCTTCTTATACACAATTTCATAGTCAAATCCCATGAGTTTTGGTAACCACTTAAGTTGAGCTGGTGTGGTCATTCTTTGATCCAATAGGTATTTCAAGCTAAAATGGTCTGTTTTGATCTTGAAATGCCTATCTTATAGGTATCCCCTCCATTTATCCAATGCCTGCACCACTGCAAGAAATTCTTTTTCATATGTGGACATGAGCTGATGTCTAGCAGACAGTGTTTTGCTTAAGAAAGCTATAGGGTGACCTTCCTGAAGTAGTACTGCTCCAATTCTCACACCAGAAGCATCAGTTTCAATAGTGAATTCCTTGTTAAAGTCAGGCAATCTCAGTACTGGTGCACTAATCATAGCTTTTTTAAGAGCTTCAAAGGCTATTTGTGCATCATCAGACCAAGCAAAAGCACCCTTT
The DNA here is from genome assembly GCA_021014915.2 of Artemisia tridentata subsp. tridentata. NCBI lineage: Eukaryota > Viridiplantae > Streptophyta > Magnoliopsida > Asterales > Asteraceae > Artemisia > Artemisia tridentata. The sequence continues at coordinate 13,349,254 of CP139504.1, forward strand.
TTCAATAGTTGAGTTAAAGTCTTACTCACAATTGCATAACCCCTTATAAACCTCCTATAATATCATGTTAAACCCAAAAAACCCCTCAATTGCTTGATATTACTAGGAGTAGGCCAATTAGCCATAGCTTGGATCTTAGCTGAATCTGTGGCAACCCCCTTCTCAGATATAACATGACCCAAATATTCAACTTGCTCAGTACCAAACACACATTTACTAAGCTTGGCATATAGCTTGTGAGCTCTCATGGTTTCAAGTACCTTCTTAAGATGAATCACATGCTCCTCCAAACACTTGCTATAAATGAGAATGTCATCAAAAAATACCAATGTGAATTTTCTAAGGAAGGATTTGAATACCTCATTCATCAATGACTGAAAAGTTGAAGGTGCATTTGTCAAGCCAAAAGGCATAACCAAAAACTCATAATGGCCCTCATGAGTCTTGAAAGCAGTTTTAGCCACATCCTTTTCATCCATCCTTATCTGATGGTAACCAGATCTGAGATCCAATTTAGTGAACAATTTTGCCCCATGCAGTTCATCTATAAGCTCCTCTATGACTGGAATAGGAAATTTGTCTTTGATTGTGTTCTTATTCAACTGTCTATAATCAACACACATCCTCCAAGTGTTATCTTTCTTTTTCACCATAACAATTGGAGATGCAAATGGGCTCTGACTTTTCTTAATAACACCAGCTTCCAACAACTCCTTCACCATGCTTTCTATTGCATCTTTTTGGGTAGGAGGGTGCCTATATGGTCTTATGTTTACTGGTAAAGCACCTTCTACCAAGGGAATCTTATGGTCATGTGACCTGTGGGGTGGTAGCTCAGTAGGTATGTCAAATACATCTGCATAATCATCTAGCACAACCTGTATTTCACTTGTCACTGACTTTGGAACTCCTTCTAACTTCATACAAGAGGCTGCACTTGCAGGATACACACACAAAGCCATTGAGTGAAACTCTGCTTGCACCACTTGTTTAGCAGCCTTTTCAGTGTTTTTGTCATTCAACCATTCCAAGGTTGGTCTGTGGGTTCCTCTTAAGGATACCTTCTTTCCTTCCCACTTAAACTTCATTCTCAACTCCTTGAAATTACACTTCATATCTCCCAATGTAGCTAACCACTGAATTCCCAACACCATGTCACAACCCCCAAAGGCAATAACATAACATCAGTGTTAAAAGTAGTATTGCCAAACTTCCAACTGAAATTCTTACATTCAGAAGTGGTCATTAATTTGTTCCCATTGGCTACAATGACTGCTAGAGGACCAGTTGGCCTAATTGGACAACCAAGTTTCTGAGCAATGTGTTTGTCTAAGAAATTATGTGTTGAGCCACAGTCAACCAAAATATGAACCACATGCTTCCCCACATTACCCAACACCCTCATTGTTTGAAAATTACTTGTTCCAGTCAAAGCATGTAGTGAGATTTGGGGTTGTACTTCTTCCTCATTATTGTCTCCCCTGTTTCCCTCTGTTTCATCCCATTCTTCTAACACCAAACCCTCATCATCAAGCAATACTTCTAGGGAAAACAATTGCCCTGCACATTTATGGCCAGGGGTATATTTTTGGTCACAATAGAAACATTGATTTTGTGCCCTTTTCTCAGCATACTCTTTTTGAGTCAATTGTCTCCTACCCTATGGAATGTTTTGCTTAACATATCCCCCAGTACCAGTGTTTGGTAGAGACAAAGTAGTGGTTGGTTTTGCATTCATGTTACCATTTCTAAACCCCTGAACAGACTTATCATTAAATCTTGACACAGGAGTAGGTAATAAAGAAGTATACCTTGATTTCAAAGCAACTAAGGTCTGTTCTTGCATTTTGGCCATATAGAACACATCAGTCAAAGTGGTAAGAGTAAACATCTTTATCTGCATGCTGATTTCCTCTTTCAAACCACCCAAGAACAGACTGATTGAGTGTTTTTCATCCAAATCCACCATGTTCAACAATGTTTCAAACCTTTCTTGATACTCCTTCACAGATCCAACTTGTTTCAATTTCTTCAACTCCATTAAAGGATCTTCAAGTACAGTATTGAACCTTTTCAAGACCTCCCTTTCATACACTTCCCATGGACAGTCTTCACCAAACCTTCTACAAAATTGTTGATGCCATATCAAGGCCTTATCATAAACATGCATGGACACCAACTCAATCTTGTCTCCATCCTCCACACCATCAATCTTAAAGAATTGCTTACATCTGTAAAGCCATCCTTTCACATCTTCTCCATTGAATTTGGGAAATTCAATCTTTGACATTCTACCATAACCTCTTCCCCCACCATTTCTTGCATTCCCCATACCACCACCACTATGGTTTTGACTGCCTCCACTATTACTTATTCCTTCCCCATTCTTCAACTTATTAATTTCTTGGTTAATGGCATTCTGATTCACCAAGTAACCAGTCATTTGTTCTTTGATTTCAAGAACTGTATTTCTGAGTTCATCAATTGTCAGCTGTAATGAATCCATGGTTGGAGAAACCATTGTAGTGTTGTTTCTTGTGCTCACCACCATATTGATACCACTATTACTCATCAACTCGTGGAATAATGGCTATCAATCCTGTTCTTGATCACTCAACCCAACTGCTGCTGATCAGCTTGTTCAAGAATAGAGAATTTAACCACTAATGGGCTATTCTTGTGACCGTACAGTTGGTTGACACTGATCTGATGTAAAAAGAACAGTGAAGTTATGGGTGACTAACTTCTTGCCGGAAATTCTCTGTTTTGGTCGGAATGTCACCGGAGAAGATAACCGGAAAATCAAGAATGTCAGTGTAACAATCTTGAAAATAATGTGATGCCAGAAAAGAGGCTCTGGATACCACTTGATACACACCAATAGGGATCACTTAAGATCCGTTAAAGGATTACAACAAGTAGGGTAATCAAGAAATAAGAAAAAGATCACCGAATCATTGATTGTATTATCAATTGTGGAAAGTTGTTATGACAGTTATTGAAAGAATGATAAAAGAGGAAGGAAATTGTATTAATCACAAAAGCTATCTAACAATGAAATGTAACAAAGTATTTAAAAGGAACTTGGCGCCAAAGTTAGTTAATGGCTGTTGGAGAGTGTCACGTGCAACTCACACTTCTGAGTCAACTCATTCGTGTGCACCTCACGTGCCAAACAGCCACAACTTATTTGTAGCTTATCATTTTGATCGTGGATAGAAATAGGTTTGAAGAGGGTTTTGTTTGGTTCACACCAGGTTCCAGTTTTGAGTCTTTTGGTTCTTGTTTTCGACCTTCAAATCGTCCCAAGTTACCACCTGTTTTGATTTTGTTTCACTCGACCTAATAAGAATACCAATGAAAGGTTTATATGATCACATAAAATCATGGTAATATGTTATAAAATATGTCGAACTTGTCTTCTGTTTTGTTTTCCAAAATCAGTAGCCATATACATCTAAATCTGGTCAGTAAACACATTGATGCTCTCTTTTAATCAACCTAAAACCTGGAAATAAAACTAAAGAATTAAGATGGGTTGTGCATGATTCTATACGTAAATTAAAGGCTTGGTTGAGTGTGATCTTATGCATTTTTGTGCCTCATAGTTTCTGTGTTGGTGTACTTGCTGCATGTGTGAGATATAAGGGTTAAAGCCTGTGAGTAATTGGTGATTTAAATGAGAACTGAAACAGGCCTGGGGCGATCTGTAATGTATATGAAGATGGGTTATTAGTCGCATAAGATAATGAAGGAATGAGAACATAAAATGATACCTATATGTATGTCGATATATATAGTTTTAAATCTGCTAATGAGTCAGTTATAAAGAACTTATGAAACCTGGTATTGAGTCAATTGCTAATAAACAGCATGTAACTTGGAAAGATTAGGACGCATAAAATACTATATATGTGTGTCAGTATAAAGGTTGTTTTGGCTATTAGAATTAGAGTGCATGCATGTTTGTTTGGACCTATTTGTATACATGAGACCTGAGTATATTACACGGTTTAAAAAATGAAGAATTGCATGCATAAGTGTGGGATGTAATGGGTCGAACATAAGGCTATAAACCTGGTATTATACGAGTTAAAATGGGAAGTTGCATACATGGTTTTGGTCCTGTGTATTGGGGTCGAAAGGGAAGGGTTAGGACTGATTGAGTGTTATTTCATGTAACCAAATATTGTGTGTTTGAGGGGGGTCGATTAGGCTGGAAGGGAAGGGTGTGTCGAATGGTGTTATGGGCTGGTTGTCGGAGTACATATAGGTGTCGAGACATGGTATTAAATGGCTAATGGAATCTGAATTTAACATGGTAAATTGGTCACTAATATGCACTCTAAACCTGGAAAATAACGCATGAAAAGATGTAATAGAGTCGCATAAAATGAGGTGATATATATAGGTCGATACATGGTTTTATTTGGCTAATAGAATCTGAGTTCATGCTTGTTATGATGGGTGTATATGTGTGTCGATATGAGGTTATGGGGCAGCTAGAATCAGATTCGTACATGGTTGTTAGAATGCATATATATAGGGTTTATGTTGTCATTCGAAATCAGTGTTGATAAAGCTTATGAAATCTGATCTTGGAACTTTTATTCGACCACTATAGTACAAGATAAAACCTGGATAACTAATGCATGAAATCATGGATCATATATGTATGTCGATACAGGTTTAATTGGCTTTTAAAATCAGCTTGTGTGCATGGTCTTGGATCTGTTTGTATACATGAGAAACGGGATATAATACACGTATAAACAGAACACTAGTATAACATGATACAAATCAAATAAAAGAATCGGTTCGCTAATGGTGGCGTTGGGTTAAGCAGTGTCAACATGGGATTGATTTTAATACAAGTTGTGTTTGTACGTGTGTTGATCTTTATTTCATATTTGCATGTCGAATCATTGTCATGCACGCCAATATCTATTCATTAAAAATTAATATGATGATCTGAAATAGAACTTAAAGAAATAGACATATTGTACTTCGTTATTTACATGAATAAAGGATTGAATTATACATAATTTCATGTGAGCTATCTTTTGTAATGTGGGACATGCGTGTGATGGGTATATATTGTAACAGAGATATGTGATTTTATGTAAGGTGTGTGTCGTTAAAATGGGTAAAAGAAAAAGGACTAGGGTCGATGTGGTTAAGGCTAGAAAGGGGAAAGATGAGTCGTGTGGGTAGTAAATAAGAGAAGTGTGTTTGTGTGTCGAATCCTTGAGATATGCGTGAATTAAAACGGGTAAAAAGGGGTAAAGAGAAAGGGCTTGTCGAGTTGGGTAAATATGTTAAGTTAGGATTTCTAATAAACATGAACTAGGGTCTAATTGCATGAGGTACTTAATAAAGTCCTAAAAAAAAAAAAAAAAAAAAAAAAAAAAAAAAATATATATATATATATATATATATATATATATATATATATATATATATATATATATATAGTGAGACTTTCTTGCGAGAACCATTTTATCTGCGAGAACTGAGAGAACCACAAAAAACATACATGCACGCCTTCAATAATTGTATTTTTGCACATATGTTCTAAAAACAACATATATGTTTTTAAAAAAACATAGTTGTTCTAAAGAATTTGATAAGAAATTGGAAATACAACATTTTTCTTTGAAGGTGTGCATGTATGTTCTTATAAGGCGTGCAATGACAATATTGCGGCCTTGTGTAAGGTTTTTGTGAAAAAAGAGGATGAGTTCATGATGATATTGAAGAACATAGGTGGATACTTATGATTATTGATGATTTGCATGTATTTTTATTTTATTTTAAAAGGCGTGCATGTATGTTTTTTGTGGTTCTCTCAGTTCTCGCAGATAAAATGGTTCTCGTAAGAAAGTCACCCTATATATATATATATATATATATATATATATATATATATATATATATATATATATATATATATATATATATATATATATATATATATATATATATATATATATATATATATATAATAATTAGCCATATGATTATATAATTTACATTTTAAACCCTAAACTTTGATAAAATGACAATTTAAACCCTAAACTATTAAAAGTTGTTATATTAAACCTTAAACTATAATGTTGATCATATTAAGCCTTAAAGTTATTTAATGTCATTTGTAACCCCAAAAGTCATTAAATAGGGAAATCTACTAAATAAGAAAACTTACTAAATATGATAGGTTACTAAAAATAGAAAGAAACCTTAAATTGGAAACCTTAATAACTATAAGTAATAAACTAGTAAAATGAGCTTATAAGTAATACGTGATCATTAATTTGTATAGGTTCGGTGAAGAAGGAGTGATTCCCTATTTCGATGTGCTTTCTTATTTCGTTGGTTGATTTGCATAAGGTACAGATATTCTACCATTTCTCAGTAAGGGTTCTGATCTCATGATTTCTCTATCCTTGACTTTGATTCAGTTACTATGATATGATCCATTTGCTATGATTCCCTTGATATGATTCAGTTGCTATCCATTCTGTTATGATGATCTGTTTATTATCTCCTTGATTGAGATTCTGTTCAGTTGTTATGCCTATGTTGATTATGATTGGTTGTTATGGATAGTTTTGTTCTGTTATGTTCTGTTGCCCGAGCTAACTAGCCATGGAGGTACCATGGCCATTTCATTGAGGCACCAATGGCATGACACTTCCTGGGGAGGTGTGATTGATCCCCGGCGTTCCCTTCTATTATGATTATATTATTATGGCGCACGTGGCCATTCTGTTATATGTATGTATAGTCTCGTACTTGCATATGTATTCTGTTTTGCAGGGAACGTATGTGTAACGACCGAAGCTTCCTTTCTTTATCACATAAACACGACACAAGTATGATGATGACACTCACAACAATATGTATAGAACAAGAAGAGTAGTGTGGATCGTATGGTAAAAATATATGTCGAATGATTATCACTTTGAGAAGAAGTAATACAAAGACAAATGGGGAACACACACACACTCTCTTTACAATGGATAATGAGGCACACCAGATAATGTGAGAGTGTATGTGGTTTTGTTATGTCGACAGCCATCAAAAGGCTTTGATGGGCTTTTCTTTTGGACCTTGATGTGGGCTAATATATGCATTACACATATATACTTAAGCTACTAACAACACTAATGCTACTAGCCCACATTGTAAACTAAATATTATACATGTTACACATGACACTTTAGTTCTAGCTAACAAATGACCATCACTTCCTAAATAGCATAAATTAAATGTTAACAATCTCCTCCTAAGGGATGGTCATGTCAATGATGTTCCCGTGATAGGTCTTTTGCCTTCAATGTCTAGAACTTTGTGTGTCGATGTATAATATTCTTCAATTCAATGTTCCTTCATGCACTGTGATCTTCAAAGTATCGTCTTTTGGTCGTTCCTGCCTTGATCTACTTCTTCTGTCCGGATGCGTCGTCGTTGTAGATGATGATGGTAGATGGACTTTCGTCAGTACCTGCATAAGACAGTTAGCAATAAATAGTCCAGCGCTTATAGGTTTAGATTTCGAGATCGTTATCAGCATAGTGTGAAAACTCTCTCTAATCTTAACTAAGGCCGTTGAGAGCCTCTGAAGTATACCGAAGTATCACTTCAAGACTGTAGACCATTTGAAGCGAGTAACCATCATGACGTAAGGCAAGATCCTTAGATCTCATTAAGAATCATACAACTTGTATCCTTTTTGATGAACACAAGTGTATTGCATAGGAAGTGTTCCTAAGAGATCTTTGATGAATCTCATGGCTCTAGACTCTATAATGTGTGTTTTTGTTTTTAGTCATCGGAGGCATGGAGCAGAGTGCCACCTTTTCAATATCAACACATCTCGGAGTGAGAGGTCGATAGATTATGTAGTGTTCTCCGTGAGAAATGAAACAAATATCTTTTAAGAGATATCTGAGTGGATAGGAGGGGTGGTGCAATGCGTCACTGGCTCCATGACGTCTTGTCTTCAATATCAGTATCACCTTAGTGAGTACCGATAGCAGATGTATTGACCCGGTTTCTGACCTAAGTTTTCATGGAGGGCTATTTCTTTTCACACTTTCATTAAACTTTTCTTTTTCATTCTTCAACCACTTCTTTCTCCTTTCTCATTTACTCCTTTTTCAATCTTACCTAAGGACTTCTAATTCTAAATTATTGAAATTGTCCTTGGGTAGATCCCTCCGGCTCTGGCGGATCATAGGACATAACCTAACCATAATCACCGTATTACTCCATGATTATCCTAGATATGTTGATCACTTGCCATAAAACCTTTTTGTGAAAATCTCTCAAAGTGTTTATGAATAAAACACATTTTGGATAACACTTCGAGAGTTTTGCATTTTCTGAGATACTCCCCCTTCACATGTGCTTATGAGATTTAAGAAAGAATTGCACATGTTGGGTAGAGTTCACACATTTGAATTGATCGATTTTCAATTAATATGACCATTGCGAGATACGTTTACATCACTAGTTAGACTAGCTTGAAGTTATTACCCGTCCCGGTCATATCAAATGATTATCTCTCGAATTGGTACATTCTACTCAGACAAGTCCTTTGCAAGACACGTTTACATTACTGGATAACCAGCTTGAAATTATTACCCGTCCCGGACAAGTCTTTTCGATTACGGACATTTATTTTTTCGTCAATTCGAGGGTTCATACTGAGTCTTTTTGGAGAGCTCTTTTTGAGATTCGCTTTTGATCACATTTTAATCACGTCTCCTCCCCCTCAAAAATAGCATGAAGTGGTATTTTTGATATCCACTGATTAAAATGAAACTTTTTGGAGAGATAGACGGATTTGAGCATGAAATTGGAACATTTTTGTCTTTACATTTTTATACTCCCCCTTTAATAAAGCATATTTTACCGGGTTTTGGAGGGAGTTATCTTGAGCACTTTATGAAAGATTTTGAAAAATCTTTTTGAGAATTCTTGAAGGAAATGTGCTCAAGATACCACTTGTAACGACCGAAGCTTCCTTTCTTTATCACACAAACACGACACAAGTATGATGATGACACTCACAACAATATGTATAGAACAAGAAGAGTAGTGTGGATCGTATGGTAAAAATATATGTCGAATGATTATCACTTTGAGAAGAAGTAATACAAAGACAAATGGGGAACACACACACACTCTCTTTACAATGGATAATGAGGCACACTAGATAATGTGAGAGTGTGTGTGGTTTTGTTATGTCGACAACCATCAAAAGGCTTTGATGGGCTTTTCTTTTGGACCTTGATGTGGGCTAATATATGCATTACACATATATACTTAAGCTACTAACAACACTAATGCTACTAGCCCACATTGTAAACTAAATATTATACATGTTACACATGACACTTTAGTTCTAGCTAACAAATGACCATCACTTCCTAAATAGCATAAATTAAATGCTAACAGTATGGATGCATCCTAGGTATATATTTGGAATGATTATAATGTGATTTTAGTGATTGGTTTGTGCGTGCCATGCACCCCTCTCACTTCTGGTACTTGAGAGGTCTCCCCTCCTCGTACAATGTGAATTGACGGATTATGTGATTATGTGGTCTATTCAAGTGGCTCGTTTAGGCACGCTCGTGGCTATCTGTTAGGTATCTTTGGTCCGTTCGAGTGGCTCGTTTAGACGTGTTCATTGACGTTTATCACTTTGACTCTAGAGCTATTCTTACTTATGATATTTATGCATTTGATCCGTTTGATTTGTATTCATTTGATTATGCTTATTACCTTTTCTGCTTTGTATATATATCTATTCACTGGGCTTTTTAAGCTCAGCCGCGTTTTCTTTTCCATGCAGCAGGTAATAAGCGGGATGCGGGGCAAGAGAGTGGAGAGTAGGAGTAGAAGACCTACCTTATTAGATTCCCCATTGACTTGGATATGTTTTGGACTTATGTTGGGAATTTTATTTCATTTCTTTTTCATTTGATATTGAGTTGATTATTGGGAGCTTGTAATTTGTAAGTCATGATGTTCTTGACTTAGCTTTATGTATGAAGTCTTCCGCTTGCGTTATTTTGTATATTCTGATTAGACACCATAATATGGCATCTTAACCAAGGGCGGGTTGGGGTGTTACACATAGTCACCACGCGAAAACATACCATGCAAGAAAATATTGGAATTTGGTCGTCATGTCTTTGATTCATGTCACACTCCTTCTGGCCTCAAGGATATGTGTGAAAATCGCAAAATAGATCTCACAGAACGAGAACCAAGACGCGTTTCATTTGTGAACCAGGCTAAGAGCACGACTCACAACCAGG
>CP139504.1:13359610-13454610 GCA_021014915.2 Artemisia tridentata subsp. tridentata
TCTTACTGAAATTAATAACTAAACACCAAGTTTCATTTAGATCTTCAACTACAGACACACATACTAACATAAATACATAATTTCAATTTAAACCTTAATGTCAGACAGCTAATGAACCTATTCTTAGTGAAAAAAATACAAATTTGAACCCAAATACAAAAAATTTACAAATAAACTGCTAGTTTGAGGTCATATCAACAAGGCTAGCATTAGCAAGAAATCTAAGTGTAACCCATCATTAATGGTGGCATTGGATGTGTTAAAAATGGACCAATAAACCCGTAACTCAACCATCAACACTTGCACTTTTATGACTGAACGGATGTTAGAGAAAGATTGCATACCTGGTTCTTGAAGATTTTCCAACTCAAATTCAACTGGAGACAAGTAAAATGGGATTTAGTGTTTAAATATATGTGGTTAGGTGAATATATGTGAACTTGTGGTTCTAGTTCAATGTTGGGATTATCGTATCCAGCCTCTTTATGACCTTATCCGTACAGAGTTGAGGTAGATTTCAGTTTTTCTTCTTTAATGAAATTGAATGTTCAAAAAAAAAAAAAAAAAAAAAAAAAAAAAAAATCAATCTAAGCCATCCATTTTGTTAATTTTAACTTTTATGTTTACCCATGGATTCGGTTGATTAATTTTGTTAATTTTGGAATAGGATATTGACTCACTGTACATGTATGAAAGATGAACATGATGATTCGAGAATGAAGATGCCGGTACGTTTATGTAAAGCCCATATTTTGAATAAATGGTCAATTGAACATGCATACAGAGTTTTTTACTAACTCATTGTCTTTAGAAAAAATAATTAACAATGTATGGTATATCCAAAAATATTATCTATTGTATGGCATTACTTTCCAAATATTAAAATAGCCATTTTTTTTTATACTATTTATTGAAGACATTGTTGAAGTAATTTTCTGTAACCACTTCAGACAATCAAATGTAGCCTTTCGGATGAACTAGGTGAGGGTTCCTCCGAAAGGTTGAGGTGTGATCCCTTTGGCTTTAGGGGGTCCTTCGGATATCTGCACACAACAGCACGCATTAGGCTCGCCCCGGGTGTTATCACAGGACCCACCTCCGGCGTGAGAGTAAGTATCGGGTATACCGAGAGACTCTAAACAGTAATAGAGAGTAAGTATGGATGGTCAAAAGTTGGTTGAGGGTAGTAAATGAGATGGGTATTTATAGAACCCAGCCTTGGTACCTGAAATGGTGGCGCCGGATTTTCTGGGAACATGTCGCAGACATAATCCCATAAATCCTGGGCGGCGGCGGCGGTGTCTGCTGCTGCCATATGTCCAAAAGGTAATGCCACTTGTCCTATTGCTAACAGATGTGCTGGTCATATAAGTCCGGGGTCTTCCGGCTTTGCCGGATGATTTCATTCCGTCTGGACACATACGCCAACATGTCCCCCCCCCAGCATCATAGTATCGGTTTCACCGATGTTGTGATACTATAAAAATTTAGAAATCCCGTTTTACTAATTCCGCGGGGTTTGTTTTTCGGTTTTCATCCGGAGGGATCCGTGTCGTTTTGAACATGACCGCTTTTGATATACTATTGACTCCTGATGCGAGCATATCCCATAACAGTGTAAAAAAACAGCGCGTTCCAGCTTATATATTCTGCTTATATCGGCACTTATACATTTTGTAAGTCTAACAAAATGAAACAGATAATAAGAAAAAAGCTGAGTTATACCTGCGCATAGTCCAAGTTATTACCCGAATCGACATTTTGCTTTGCAAAAAATGTTTCTTTTACCGATAAGACCTACTTCCATATTTCATTTCCAATCGCGATCACATACGCCATACGGGCCTTTTTGCCTTAATGATGTAGCCGGATGATTCTGGTACCTTTCGGTGTTCTTCCGAATAATCCAAGGATGATCCCATTATAAAGGACTAACCCTTTGTGATATTTGTCCGGACGGTTTTCATCTGGAAGGATTCTTGTCGTTTGAACATGCACGCCAACATGTCTCCCCCATTATCGGAGTATCGGCTGAGCTGATGGTGCGATACTTTATGCAAATTAACTAAATCTCGTTTTGGCTTATCTGAAGGACTTGATCCGTTAGGTTCGAGTATGTTGGGTGCTATGCTTAACCCGGTAAAACTCCATTCGTCTTTATTGTTATCATTTATTAATTATTATTATTATTTTTACTGTAGTGATAGGGTGTTGACACGTACGCGCGTGGATGGAAATGCTGCCACGTCAGCGTCTGATTGGGCGCGATGTTTCATATCTTTCTTTTTACCTATAAATAGCGTCACTTGTGTCATCTTTTACTTCGGTAATTCTATACTTTTATCTGAGACGCCTATTGGTATTATTTTCCGAACGATCGTCGTATATCAATCCGAGCGGCCTCCACATTTGTCCTTCGACTATAAAGGTACGTTCCGAACCATTCATATCTTGTTTTTTCTTTGCTGTACGGCTATATCCCGCTTTCCCTCGGTTAAATTATGTCGGTTTCTCCCGCTTCGATTCATGACAAGGATACCCAAGGGGCTAGGGAGTTTGTTCCCAAGTTTGATATTCAAAAATATACGTCTCGGATGGACGAAGAGGCGGTGTATATGGTAACAAATGATCTTGGTATACCGGCAGACTTGCATCCGCGGTTGCCTCCGAAAGGTATGACGATGAATGAGCTCCCGGATGATGCTATTGGATTATATTTGGAATATTTTTACGAGGGTGGTCTCAGTGTGCCCTTTTCTACCTTTTTGTTGGATGTCATCAGATACTACAAAGTTCATCTTTCTCAATTGGTTCCGCTGGGTATGCATCGTGCGACCCTTTTTGAAGTGTATTGCCGAAGCTTGCATATCAATCCCACCACTCCTTTGTTCCGGGCTTTCTACAAATTGAGTAAGCAGGGTCATTGGTTTTCTTTTGAGAAGAGGGGTGGCCGGGAGAAAACGGTCTGCTTCCGGGAAATTCTTACTGACTTGAAAGGTTGGAAACGTGACTTCTTTCTAATAGATAGAAGGCTTATCCCGTTTGCCATGCCGTAGAGGCATCACGATTCAGACATATCGGATCCCTTTCCAAAGGGGGAATTTAATGTTGCTGATGCTGACCGACTGGCCCAGGATGTGATCGACCTGATTCAAATTCCTCGGGGTTTTCTTTATGCCGTTGGGCTTTCTTCTCACTGGGATCATCCCGGTTATCGGGCGGCAATTAGAGATGCCGAGGGAAAGGGTATAGCCTTTTAGTCTTTGTCCATGCTATTGCGCTCGTCTTTCTTTTCTTTATGTGTTGACGTGTTCATGCGTGTTCATTTCTAACCATTTTACGTTCTTACTTTCCGCAGCTATAACCATGTCTGAATATCTGAAGAAACCAAAGATCCGAAAGGGTGCAACCATGACGCCAGGGGATCAATACCGAGAGGGTCAGTCCCATGAGATGCACGTGACCAATCCTGCCTCCTCCAATGCTGAAGTTCCGCCGAAGATGGACGAACTGAGACAGGTTGAAGTGCCTGAAGACAAGGTGTTGGAGGCGAAGAAGAGGAAACAGGAGCAACTCTCCGCCCGGCAAACGCTCCAGTCCCAGCAGGGAGGGACTCGATTCCGGGTCCAGCGTGGCGAGGGGGCAGCGGTGTAGTTCGGCCGATAAAACGAAATAGGTCGAACGAAGGTGTTGATGTGGTGGATCTGGATTCCACGAAGCAGCCCATTCCTCGTCCTTTCCCCCTCCGGTCGTTGAATCCGGAGGAGATAAGGAAACAGCCGGCGGGCCAAGAAGGTATTGGCGTGGGCTTCACGTCCGAGGCTGCTGGTGTTGGTAAGCTTCGGAAATGTCCATCTTTGCACTTTTATCTCTGCATTTATTTTCATGCTAACCATGTTGTTCATTCCCTTTCCAGGAGGCTCCTCCGGCGTTGACTCTGGCCGTGGGAAGGAGAAGGTAACAGGTGAGGATGACCCGGAAGCTGTGTATGTGACGGGGTGGTCGGTTAGGATGGACCACCGATTGGATAGCTGGAAAGTTTGCAGGGATATGATGTTGAATCTGCCTACTCCGAAAGAAGAGGAGTATCTTGAGAGCTTGGGGGATGCCGAGGCTGCCCAAAGGGCTTAAAAGTTGTTGGGGATGGGGACCGCGGCTCAGTCGGATCTGCTGTTCCGGTTTGAAACTCTTCTTCATGAACATAATGTGTTATATCGGGCCCACCAAAAATGTGGGAGTGTTGGGAAGGAAGGGGAGGAACTTAAACAGTTGAGGACTGAGCATTCCAACTGTATGATAAGAGAGTGTTGATATAAATAATGCCTAAACACGTTATTAATATTTTTCGATATCTCTACGTTTTGATAATCACAAAATGTAAAATCATTAATCGGAAAATTATGACGTAAACAAGTATTAGTTGTAAATATCTATTTCTACAACTCAAATCACTTAAGGTATGAATGAACTAATGCTTAATGCATTATATGATCAAAGGAACATTTTCTTAATAACTAGATTTTTTATAAAACATCAAAAACATTTTATATATTTTTAAAAAATATTTTTGGTATTAAATAAAAATGTTTAATCTTTTATAAAAATATGAATTCAAAATTTTAACCAAAATCAGTTAAAATGTTCCAGAAAAACCTTCCCCACAAAAGGACAAAACTGGCCAACGTTCATTAAGGGTGGCCCCCTTAATTTTACTAGGCGGCCCCTTTAAAATTAAGGGGGCCGGCTACGCTCCAGTAGGCTCCAGCTGTCCAGATTTTTCTCCTATTAATACCAGCCTTCTCCTGGATTTTTACTCACCTTTTGCACCCCAAACTTTCTGTTTTAAATCTTGTAAATACTTTCTAAAATCCTTTGAACATATAATCTTAAGCTTTGGTTTCCAAGTGATCCAAGCTTCCTTCATTCAAGTGCAAAAGAAGAATACTTCTATCAATCAAGATTAGAAGTATTACAACTTAGTATCATCTTGTTACTTAAGTTGTTAGTTTAACAAAGTTTGTAAATCATTCATTCATTTGTGTGTAAGGTGTGTATAATAGAATAGTGTTGTATGTAAGTAGTGAAGAAGTTGTATAAGTAGTTGTGGTATAGAAGTTGTGAAGCCGCGGAGTAGAAGTCGTGAACCCGTTGTGTAGAAGTTGTGAAGCCGTAGCTTTGAATACGTGAAGTCGTTGTGTAGAAGTCGTGAAGCCGTAGCATAGAAGTCACAAAGCCGTAAGGTAGAGGTCGTGAAGTCCTAGTGTTGAAGTCGTGAAGCCGTAGCATAGAAGTTGTGTAGCGGTCGTGTTGAAGCCGTGAAGTCCTAGTCGTGAAGTCCAAGTGTTGAAGTCGTGAAGCCGTAGCATAGAAGTTGTGTAGCGGTCGTGTTGAAGCTGTGAAGTCCTAGTCGTGAAGTCCTAGTGTTGAAGTCGTGAAGCCGTAGCATAGAGGTTGTGTAGCGGTCGTGTTGAAGTCGTGAAGTCTTAGTCGTGAAGACATAGTGTTGAAGTCGTGAAGCCGCAGCATAGAGGTTGTGTAGCGGTCGTGTTGAAGTCGTGAAGTAGTCGTGAAGCCGTTGTGAAGTAGTCGTGAATAAGTTGTGAAGAAGTTGTGTTGTGAAGTTGTGAGATTGGTTCTAGCTACGATTAGAAGTCGACATTTAGCTTTGTGTCGTTAAACCCGTGTAAGCCAAAGTTGTGTACGGTTTTCTCCGCCATAAGGGAGCTTATTGAAGTTGTGAAGAAAACTCTCGAGCTCGGTGCTCGGGTAGTGGAGTAGGGCAAGGAAGGTGTCCTTGTAGCCGAACCACTATAAATCTCTCGTGTCTCAGTTAGATCTTTCCATACCTTATTTATTTCTTTACTTGCATCTTCATTACTTTCATACACATAGGCTTATATAATTGCTAGTATTAATTAGAGGTCGACTTCACATAAAGATTAATTTGAAAATCCATTCAAGAAACCAAAACTTTTACAATCAATTTAAAAGAATACATATATAACTAATAATAAGATTTAAGTTTTATTTTTCATAACAAACTTGAATATAAGTTTTTAAAAGTAAACAAAGGTTTTATAATAAATTAAAAAGACGTAAAACTATTCAACCCCCCCCCCCCTTCTAGTTTTCCACAATTGGTATCAAGAGACAGGTCAATCAAGATTTTTAAAATATACTGTATTTTAAAACTTGAATCGATCTATGGAATCCGAAAAATATTTAGAAGGGGAATTGATGCAAACACCACCACTATTTGAAAACCATACTTTTCTTGAATGGAAAAATAAATTTGAAAATTATGTGAAATCAATTGATCTTGATCTTTGGCATGTCATTTCGATTGGTGATTTTCAACCAACAAAAACGAATTTTGAAAGTCAAACAAAAACGGATTTTGAAACTCAAAATAATTATTTAAAAACAAAGAATAACAAAAATAATGAAGCTAAAATAATTATTTACAAAACCTTGCCGAAAATTGAATATGAAAGAATATCTATCTGTAAAACGGCAAATGATATTTGGAAAAATCTCTTAAACTTTCATCAAGAAAAATGTCAAGCCAAAGATGAGGATTTTGATCTTGTACATGAATTAGTCATTTTAGAAAATTTAATAGATAAACATTTAGATAAATTAGATACATGTGCTACTAGTTCAAATGTTGTTAATGAAGGTATTAACGACGAAGACTACATGAATCAACTCCAAAGTAAACTCAATCCAATATCATGGAGTGACACCGACGAAGGAGAAGATCATCATCTGGTATGTGACGTATGCAAACTAGATAAAGCTCCAAATAAGGTACAATCCAAAACCGAACATTTTTGCTATGATCCATTCATTTTTGAATTTTCAAAACTAGAAAATAAGTTTAAACATTTTTGCAACATAGATCTAAAAACTATTTCTAAACATAAATCATCAAAAACTTTTGAAGGTAATCTTGAAAAAGAAATAATTTTAGAAGATAAAATATCTAGACTTGAAAGTAATATTGAAATTGATCTAGAATGCAAAATATGTCAAGATTATAACCTTGAAATTAAAAGATTAAATGAAAGAGCAAAAATATTAGCTAAATTTGAAGAAAGCTCCAAATCTCTTAAATTCTTACTAAGTTGTCAAAAGCCATTCAATGATAAAACCGGTTTAGGATTTAATTCGGATAACCCTTCAACAAGTAAATCAAAACAAATTATAATTAAAAACCTAGTAGAGAAATTTAGATATAAGGTTATTTGCTGTGATTATAATTTATATAAGTCAAGAAATCCATTATTTGTACATCAAAACAAACTATCAAGGAATTCTTGTACTTCTTGGTGACATTTTATCCACGCGCATATAAATGCAATGGATGTCCCCAACTAACCATCTCGGACCCATGAGAATCTGGGTACCAAGCTGTTTTATTTGATTAGGTAATGAACACAAAATGGAATGAAACTCAATCTTGCGTTAACCTACTCATATTCAAAACACGCGCATGAAGACTTATTAATCTACAAAAATGAGGCTGGAACGAAGTGGTACTCATCTATAATTCACTTCCTCATATCATGAAGAAAAACTAGACCTGAGATAAGTCTTCTTTTTAAACTTTCCTGAGTAGTTACTCCTTGCATATTGTTATGATAATCACTGCCTTAAGATATGCTTAGTCTGATAGGTTGCTTTGCTCTCACACTATTAGTTATATTACTTGTTAATTAACTATAAAACCTTAAGTTAACCCTCCTAAGCATAAATAAAGTGTTCTTTATCGAACATATAATATTCAGTCATCACTATCGTTCAAATCGCATAATTTGTTGGAAAGGATAGCATGAGACAATAGTCTTAATCAATCAAGCATGAGATTTTTTTTTAACAAAAATTCCTTTTAAAAATGCAAATCTTCATATTTTGAAAAATGATTTTTCAAAAGATTATGTCACTTCTCTATTAAACATGTTTTTATCGAAGCCAAAAAGTGTAATAACTTCTTTTTATTTCTTTATAAAAACACTTTGAAACAAATTCAAATCTACCTTGTTGAAATAATTCTCACACTCAAATAAATTTTTTTTTTCAAACATTGTTGAATAATTCCCAAAAACACTTATTCAAATCATGCTTGATCCAAGTCTAGAAATCCATGCTATCACAAATTTCCCATCACATAGACACTTATTAGGATTAATTAACTAGCTAATTAATCGTCATAATAATGGTAGTATGAATTACTTGGTAACTATATGTTGTTTTCTTTTTCATATATACATATATGCCTCTTGGTAAATGAGTAGGTTGCATGATAATTAAAATTGCTCAATTGAATGTGCTTAGCATACATGAGTCATTAAATTTTAAATTGCCTCAAAAAGAAGTTGGAATGGATTGAAACTAAACTAAAAAACACAACCTTTTCTACAAATTTCTGCCAAAAACCCAATTTCAGAAATCTGGAAGTTAGCAGATGAGCGGCCCCCTTAATTATTAAGGGTACCGGCCATCTGGAGATCCGGCTTACTGTTTCCTTTTTCAATTTCCAACCCATTTTATTCCATACTTCCCAAAATTCACAAACACATTTTGTCATAAATCACCCACCAAAATTTACCTTCCTAAACCACATCATTTCTTCACTATAAATGCACCTCCTCATCATAAATGCCCATTCACATAATCCACTCAAACATGTCATCCTCCAACTACCCAAAATCAAAACCCTCAAGAGTTGCCAAAATCTCGGTGAGACCAATTTGGAGAAGGAAGCTTGAAACTTGCCATAATCCAACTAATGATGTTGTTCAAACACATAACCAATCATCCATTCCTAACCCTTCATCTCCCTATGATCAATCCCAAAACCTCAATCCTAATCTCATCCACACAACCCACCAATTCATCATCAAAAACACTCACCACTCTTGGAACATCCTCTTCATCCACATCACCATCTTCATCCACTCATGATTACCCAAGTTCACAAACATCTCCACCACCAAGAGTGTCACCACCACCTCCTACCAACTCACATGCTACCCCTATGTTGCATGTGCAAACATCCATCCCTCATAACAACAACACTTTACCATCATCACCTTCATCCGAACACTTGAAGTTCATCGAGGAACTCAAGGAAGCTCATGAGCTTAGTGCTCTTCTTGCCCTACACCTAGCCCAAAGAAACCTAGATCAACCTCCATCTAGCTCTCCCACATCACCCCACAACAAAAACCAAGTTGAGAAACATGTCAACAATTGTCCTTGTTGCATCTTTCTTCAACAACAAACCATTGCTCTAAATGAGCACTTTACTTGGATTGAGTATCTTCTCACTAGATCCAATCCAACATCCCCACTTGAACAACATCAAAACTCTCATCCAACATGGTCCACTCCAAGCTCACCACCTCAAATGTCTCCACCATCACCATCTCCAACCTCCACACACCCAAACATATACCTTCACTAATCCCATTTACACACCCTCTCACTTGTTTTCATTTCAAAAACCACCTCCATCATCAAGCAAGTCAAATGGATTTCTTAAGCAAATTAGAATCCTCTAACAAATGTATGCTTTAAGCACTATGTATGTTGTAACAAAGATTATGTTTGTCACATAATCATTCTAAATTAAAGAAATATTTGTTTCTTTCTTTCTTATATACGTTTGCTATGAATGTGTTGTCTCATTTTTTTTTTTGTTTAATTAAGATATATGCTTATGACATGCTTACAATATGATCTTAGTAGTTTACATATAAACATTATTCTTCTTAATATGTTTTGCTACTATTTAATCATACTTCATGTACATGATGCAAATGAAGCTTGCTGCAAATACACCCTAACAATGACCCTTTTCTGGAAATTTTTCAAATTTGGTCGCCTGGGAAAACAGCAGATGGGCAGCCCCCTTAATTCCCTAGGCGGTCCCCTTAATTTTAAGGGGGCCGGCCAGCAATTAAGGGGACCGGCCATCTAGGAAGAAAAATTCACTGTTTTCTTTTGCATCATGTGACCACTTTTATCTAGCCCCAGCTACCATTTCTCCTTATGGACGAACTGGTATTGGAATCTTACAACAAAACCTCAAAAATTAACCAAAACCAACAACATTTTCATATTATAAATTCCCTCCATATAATCACCTCTCATTTCATCATCCTTCACCATCCAAAACCACCATGTTATCACCAAAATCCTCCATCTCTAAGACTCTAAGGAAGCAAAGACTTGTCATCATACCACCAAAACAACCTTTCATAGACTTAACCCAAGATGACACCAAAACTCCATCACCACCACCTCAAAGTTCATTCCCAAGTGCACCAAATGCACCATCTAAAATACCCTCTACCCATGGAGCATCATCTTCCTCCATACCATCCATTTCATCCATCAATGACTACATCAACACTCACCTAACATCATCACCAAGAGCATCATCACCATCATCCACTCAAGAACCTTCATCCACCCAAATTGCCATTTCCTTATCACCCATCACACCTCTTGATGCTCATTTCTCACCATCACCAATCCCATAACCATTCTTTCCCATACCTTGGGCATTGCTTGAAGCCCATGGTGACAATTGTCTTTGTTGCATCCATAACCGGACTATAATCTTTGGTCTTAGAGATGAGATACACTACATGTTTTCATCACTTGAACACATGATTACCAACCCACTACCACCACCTCCTCCACCTTCTTCACCCACTACACCACCACCTCCTCCTCTTTCACCCAATTAAGCACATGCAATGCTTAAAAATAATTTTCAAACCTTTTTGTATGCAAGCTTCATGAAAGATCATGTACTCCTAGGACGATTATGTAGTAGCCTTAGTTGTTTTTGTTTGAATGTTTGCATGCCTTATGTTGTAATCTACTTGGTTGTGTATTTATACACAACACTTTTATTAAATGAATGTTATTATTCTACATGCTTGCTTATTGTTGTTACATATACTTGTGCTTCTAACATTTTTATTGCAAGCGTTCCATAGCTCGTTTCCTTGGTGCCCCCAAACGAGGGGGAGTACACATCAAGGGGGAGTTCTCATACGACACCTTTACACTTAAAACTTGTCAGTTAAACCTTTTTTATTCTACAAAAAGGGGAGAAATAGATGTAAACTCACTAAATACTTGTCTAAAAACTAAGTTTTAGATTTAATGAGTTTAGATTTTGTAATCATCAAAAAGGGGGAGATTGTTGATATAAATAATGCCTAAACACGTTATTAATATTTTTCGATATCTCTACGTTTTGATAATCACAAAATGTAAAATCATTAATCGGAAAATTATGACGTAAACAAGTATTTAGTTGTAAATATCTATTTCTACAACTCAAATCACTTAAGGTATGAATGAACTAATGCTTAATGCATTATATGATCAAAGGAACATTTTCTTAATAACTAGATTTTTTATAAAACACCAAAAACATTTTATATATTTTTAAAAAACATTTTTGGTATTAAATAAAAATGTTTAATCTTTTATAAAAATATGAATTCAAATTTTTAACCAAAATCAGTTAAAATGTTCCAGAAAAACCTTCCCCACAAAAAGGACAAAACTGGCCAACGTTCATTAAGGGCAGCCCCCTTAATTTTAATAGGCGGCCCCCTTAAAATTAAGGGGACCGCCCCCCTATTTAAGGGGGCCGGCCACGCTCCAGTAGGCTCCAGCTGTACAGATTTTTCTCCTATAAATACCAGCCTTCTCCTGGATTTTTACTCACCTTTTGCACCCCAAACTTTCTGTTTTAAATCTTGTAAATACTTTCTAAAATCCTTTGATCATATAATCTTAAGCTTTGGTTTCCAAGTGATCCAAGCTTCCTTCATTCAAGTGCAAAAGAAGAATACTTCTATCAATCAAGATTAGAAGTATTACAACTTAGTATCATCTTGTTACTTAAGTTGTTAGTTTAACAAAGTTTGTAAATCATTCATTCATTTGTGTGTAAGGTGTGTATAATAGAATAGTGTTGTATGTAAGTAGTGAAGAAGTTGTATAAGTAGTTGTGGTATAGAAGTTGTGAAACCGCGGAGTAGAAGTCGTGAACCCGTTGTGTAGAAGTTGTGAAGCCGTAGCTTTGAAGACGTGAAGTCGTTGTGTAGAAGTCGTGAAGCCGTAGCATAGAAGTCACAAAGCCGTAAGGTAGAGGTCGTGAAGTCCTAGTGTTGAAGTCGTGAAGCCGTAGCATAGAAGTTGTGTAGCGGTCGTGTTGAAGCCGTGAAGTCCTAGTCGTGAAGTCCAAGTGTTGAAGTCGTGAAGCCGTAGCATAGAAGTTGTGTAGCGGTCGTGTTGAAGCTGTGAAGTCCTAGTCGTGAAGTCCTAGTGTTGAAGTCGTGAAGCCGTAGCATAGAGGTTGTGTAGCGGTCGTGTTGAAGTCGTGAAGTCTTAGTCGTGAAGACATAGTGTTGAAGTCGTGAAGCCGCAGCATAGAGGTTGTGTAGCGGTCGTGTTGAAGTCGTGAAGAAGTCGTGAAGCCGTTGTGAAGTAGTCGTGAATAAGTTGTGAAGAAGTTGTGTTGTGAAGTTGTGAGATTGGTTCTAGCTACGATTAGAACTCCACATTTAGCTTTGTGTCGTTAAACCCGTGTAAGCCAAAGTTGTGTACGGTTTTCTCTGCCATAAGGGAGCTTATTGAAGTTGTGAAGAAAACTCTCGAGCTCGGTGCTCGGGGAGTGGAGTAGGGCAAGGAAGGTGTCCTTGTAGCCGAACCACTATAAATCTCTCGTGTCTCGGTTAGATCTTTCCATACCTTATTTATTTCTTTACTTGCATCGTCATTACTTTCATACACATAGGCTTATATAATTGCTAGTATTAATTAGAGGTCGACTTCACATAAAGATCAATTTGAAAATCCATTCAAGAAACCAAAACTTTTACAATCAATTTAAAAGAATACATATATAACTAATAATAAGATTTAAGTTTTATTTTTCATAAAAAACTTGAATATAAGTTTTTAAAAGTAAACAAAGGTTTTATAATAAATTAAAAAGACGTAAAACTATTCAACCCCCCCTTCTAGTTTTCCACAATTGGTATCAAGAGACAGGTCAATCAAGATTTTTAAAATATACTGTATTTTAAAACTTGAATCAATCTATGGAATCCGAAAAATATTTAGAAGGGGAATTGATGCAAACACCACCACTATTTGAAAACCATACTTTTCTTGAATGGAAAAATAAATTTGAAAATTATGTGAAATCAATTGATCTTGATCTTTGGCATGTCATTTCGATTGGTGATTTTCAACCAACAAAAACGAATTTTGAAAGTCAAACAAAAACGGATTTTGAAACTCAAAATAATTATTTAAAAACAAAGAATAAAAAAAATAATGAAGCTAAAATAATTATTTACAAAACCTTGCTGAAAATTGAATATGATAGAATATCTTTCTATAAAACAGCAAATGATATTTGGAAAAATCTCTTAAACTTTCATCAAGAAAAATGTCAAGCCAAAGATGAGGATTTTGATCTTGTACATGAATTAGTCATTTTAGAAAATTTAATAGATAAACATTTAGATAAATTTGATACATGTGCTACTAGTTCAAATGTTGTTAACACTACAAAAAAACTGGCTTTCAGAGACTGAAAAATCAGTCTCCGATACACCACGATCAGTTACGAATGGTCTATCAAGGACTGATTTTGCTAGTCACTAATCAGTGGTAGAAGCTTAGTTGCGGAAAGTGACGTTATCAACTGAAATTCAGTCCTTGTTGTATCGAACCAACGAGGACCAGAGATCAGTCTCCAAAATAAAAAAGTCAGTCCTTATTTCTATGGGTTGGTATCATGTTATTTCAGTCCCCAATGCATATTATCGGCGACTGAAAAGTCTATCGCCAATACTATGTTAGATCAGTTACTAACACATGGATTTAGGGACTGAAAATTAGTCCATAAACATTGTTTATAGTCCCTAATACATTTCGTTGTTTTGTAGATTACCGTACCAAATCAGTCTCTAATAATAGGATTTAAAAACTGATTAGTCTCCAATGAAAGGCTTTAAAAATTGATTGTTAGTCACACAAAACAAATGAATTAGTCCTTAATTTGTTTTTCTAGTGACTGAAACTTAGTTTCAAAATATATGTTAATCGATAATAGTAGTAATCTGGACGAAAAAATAATTGGATTTCAATATAAAGACCATCATGCGGCCTCTTGCAAGTTATACAGACCAATTATATTGGAAAAAGGGTTGCAAGAAACACTTGAATATTATAAGAACTGATACAAAACAAAGTTTAGATCAATCTATGGCCATTGGAGTGATTCTTCTATTTGCTGACTTACTTGCAGAGACTCTGCTTGCTGATGCTTGTTTTACGTTCGGTTTCTCTGTTGAAGTCACTAAACTTAGTCTTGCCGGTTGTTCTCATGGTTTATCTGTTTCCATTTCCCGAGTATCAGAAGCATTATTAACAATGTCTCTCTTTTCCAATCTCTTCTGTTATTTCCTTGCTGACCATATTATCAACTGCCATAGTTTTCTGATCTGCTGCAACTTGCTTATCGCCTGACGAGAATATAGCAAAATGACATAAATAACATATCTGAATAGAAAAAAGGCAAACAATATCTAATGTAAGAGCTTAGAAACAAGAAAAGGAACCTGAAAAAGAGACGGGTACTCCCAGTTCAGCGTTCTCAAATTCTACAAGTGTACAATAACCGTCCTGTGAAGACAGCGCCAAGAACTTGGCTGTGGGTGACCTGTATTGCACAAATTTGTGAGATGGTATTAATACAAAAAGGCATTTTGATGTCCAACAAAAAGATCTTTTTAAGGTAAAAAAAGAAGCATTTTCTTATGTGTTTATCTGAACGTTTTCCACATAGCCTCCTAAAGAACTTATTTCAACGATCCTTACTGGAATAATACAGTTTTGTAGTCATTGTCAGTGTGTTGACTATCTATATAATACTGCTGAAAGATGTACAAAAATATTTGTGGAAAACCAACACAACATGTTCAACCTGTACTATAAAATTACCCGTTCTGATCCATTCCCCATCACACCCATTTTACCAAGTCCCAATATAGCATATCGTGTTGCCAAGAAATTAAAGAGCGAATATAATGGTCTTAGTTCAGTTACCTGTATTGATGCAAAAACTAATTTGCCAGGATATCCCGAAACAATTGAGCAAAATTTTGATGTTGCATTTGTTTCAATGAAGTATCTGGCAGTAAATTAATTCATCTCCAAAAGTAAATTCATCATTTCATTCTACAGCAAGGTTTCAATACAAAACTACCTCATTTCCCATTAGCAAGACACTCATATTTTGTCACATCATTGAAAGGTAATTTATAAGATTGTTGTCTTGTTGACTACTAATTATAAAACTACCTCTACCAAATTTTGTCAAGTCAATCATTAAATGTCCCAGAACTAATATAAAGTTGTCTCAAATGCATAAAATACGCAAATCATAAAGCGTTAAACAGAAATTGTACCCATTTTTTAAGCCGGATTGGTGAACAGCTTCCAGGCAACGCTTTACAAGCTGCAGAAAACAATACAGGTTCAGAACTTAAAAAGACGGAAAAAGTAGAAATACCTGCAGCAAAAATATGACAACCTTCCCATTCATCTCCAATCCAAGAAAATTCATATCTTTCCTCTTGCTTGCCATTCCAAACAGAAACAATCCATTACCTGTAAATTTGTAATTTTCAGTAGAGTGATAGGCATTATCAAATGTTGTATTTGGCTTTTTGTTACAAAGAAAACTACAAAATTTAGGAAATGCAGGAATAAAAACATTAAATAATTAACACTCTATAGAAAATGCATATTTTTCCAAGTGTACTATTATCTTTGCCTTTTTCAAAGAAAGATGGTTTTATGAAGTAAAGAGCAAAGTAAGGCTGCAAATGATTTTGTTAAATTGTATAGCTTGCACATCTGGAAATGAAAACACTTAAATGTCGATGCTACCTGAAAGAGTGCCGGTCATCTTCTCTTAGTCTTGCTTGCTCATCTCCCTTATTCAGTTCCAAATTATCATCTCTTTCTCGTTTGCGCCTGCTAGTACTTTCTCTATGAGCATGCAAAACTTCTTCTCTTTCAGAACGGTCCGCTCTCCTAACATGCACATCCTCAATTAGTCTTTTGCTGTGCATACCCTCCCTCTTCTGTTGGGGTATCATATCTCTATCATAATCACCCTTCCAACCACCATTTTCTAATACTTTCCTTGAGTGATGTTCATTTTTGTCAATTCTTTCGTTTTCTCTGACCTTAAGACGGTGTCTAGACATCATTTCCTCGTCATGGCTTCTTTTTCTCATTTCTTCATGCCATAATACTTCGGATTCTCTCCCCTTTTTTCTATCAAAATTTTCAGATTTGACATGAGACCGGTACCCCTGATTTGGATCCCACTTTCTATGAGAATATGGATCTTCCATCCCCTTCATCGCCATTTGGTGCCTTTCCCTATCTTGTTTCTCATCACGGCCTCTGCTTCGAGCAGCACGCTCATCTTCATTGGTTGGTCTCCTAAAGTTTCCACTGCGCATTGAACCTCCAGCTTGCACAACTTCCTGCTCCATACTATCTCGCATGTTCTGCTGATCTCTACTGCTTCCTGATCTTGCTTTACTGTTTTCACTACTTCTTCCTGCCTTTGAATCCTCTCTGTCTTCACCTCTTTCAACAGAAGCATGCTCTGCTCGAGTGATTAGCTTTGGTTTTTTCGATGTCCGTCTTCGTTTTTCTTCTTTGAAAGTATCATCATCCTCCCTTTCCATTCCTGAGTTTTCGTCAATATCTACAAGACCGTCGTTAGCAGCATCAGTTTGGTCAAAACTTATATCCTCAGCACTGCCAAGTGCCCGGGGAGATGTAGAGGGACTCTGCTTACGCCCAACACTTTCAGTTGATTCTTCTTTTTGATTATCAACAAACTTCTTATCCTGCTGAGTACCACTATCAGTCAAACGAGGTGATCTTTCAGCTGCTGTTCTCTTCGCTGGCCTACAATAACATAAAGAACAATTAGGAGAATTGGTTAGAATCTGAAATAGATAGAAACGAAACCTAGTTTCAAAACTATAGCTAGAAAAGAGTAAGAGAAAAATTGCTACTAGCAAGAGAGTCCAATAGTTGTTTATGATGATATCCTTGTTTGGGTAAAAGCCACTTTATGCAAAACCATACCTTTCAACGTGATTGTGAGGAGAGTTATGCTTCTTGCCACGGTAAGAAGATGTCCTATCTCTTGAATCAGTATGACCTTCTGCTTCTGTTTCAGAGAAATGTGACTACAGAATACAAATTTCTACAAAATATACACGGGCTAAACAGTTTAGTACGAGTAGTACTTACCAGCTGTTTGCAATAATCTTTCCAGCTTTCTTCATTCATTCCAAAGTTGAAAAAATCTGATATATCAATACCTTGGTGTCTCCATGGTTTTTCATCAAAGCCATCAATGTCCACTTCAAAGATAGTCCTAAGAAGATAACACAAGTCAGAATTTATAATAAAAACTTAAAATTCAGAGTTTTAGTTATTCACATAACAGAATCTGAAAACATGAAGCACTCATATAGGACTGTTAAACCTCCAGAACCCTGATCTTAAAATAATAACATAACAGATCTCTCGTGTGAGCATATAAACTGCATTGGTCGGTAACTTGAATGAAAAACATTAGACAGCACTTAAAAGAAGAGCATTGATAGCAATTTGTAGGAAGTCAACAGAAAAGTTAATACCACTTCCAATATCAACTAGCAAAGGTCGAGTCGGATCATCATAAATTGCATGCCAATCACTCCTATATGGGTATGCCTGCACAAAATAAAATCAAATTTAGTTATATATTTTCTTATGCAATCAGAGGTACAAGTAAACAACTAGAAGAGAAAGATGCGAACCGTACTTTATCCAAATCCATAAGCCCAGTAAGCTTTCTTCCCTTGAGAAACTCCCAAACAACTGCAGCATTTTTAATAATGTTATTGGAAATTAATCATTTAACAAGAATATATACACGAGAATACCTTGTGGTGAGCATCAATTGTATCAAAAAGCTTGTTTCAAACTCATATAGATTCGGGTTTACATGAACCCTAATTCCTAAAAATCACCCAAACACGAAATTGACACATAAGGACCTCAAATTGATGATTAAATTAAATATATAACATGTTACAATACCTTATTTGTGGATATATGACATAAAATCGGGAGTGATGATTATGAATCGCCATGGTCTGGTGGCTGACTGGTGAGGATGTGACTGACGACTTTGTGTGGTGGCTAGCAATGATCGATAACGGAGACGGTCAAGCGAATTTGGTTTGTTTGAAGACCAAAAGAGAGAACTGAGAGGAAATGAAGATGATAAGTTTGTGGATGTGAGAACCGAGAGGAAATGAAGATAATAGTAGGATACTCAGAGGGATAATTTGACTTTTGGGGAAACTTAGAGAGCGGGATAACTGAAAATGATAGAGGGAAATTCTATTTTCTTTTGAAGGTATTATAGAATCTAATTTTCCTCCGAGTGAAATTTAGTCTAGGATATTTAGTCTTAGATATGATGTACATGTACTAGGGACTGAATTATCACTTTTATTTAGTCATTAACAAATTTTCTTCCAAATTTTTTTCCCGTACAAGCATATTAGTAACTGAAATTTAGTCTCAAATATGGGGTCACTGAATCGATGACTGATTTTTATATGTTTTCATCCGTTTGTATACGATTTCATCCGTATTTTTATGTTTTCATCAGTTTTTGTCTGTTATATTTTAACGTTTTTATACGTTTTCATCCGTTTTAGTCTGTTTTTTACGTTTACGTCCATTTTTATACGTTTTCGTCCGTTTTTTACGTTTTCGTCCGTTTTGATACGTTTTCGTATGATTTTAAACGTTTTCGTCCGTTTTTATAAGTTTTCGCCCGTTTTTAAGCGTTTTAGCCTGTTTTAATCTATTTTTATACATTTTAGTCTTAGCTATGATGTCCATGTATTAGGGACTGAGTTGTGATTCAAATTCAGTCACAAACAAATTTCCCTCCAAACTTTTTTTTATTGCGCAAACATATTTGTAACTGAATTTTAGTCTTAGGTACGATGTCCATGTAATAGGGACGCAGGTGCGACTGAAATTCAGTCACTAAAAAATTTCCCTCCAAATCTTTTTATTGTGTAGACATATTTGTAACTGAAACTTAGTCTTAGCTATGATCTCCATGTATTTGGGACCGAACTGTGACTATAATTCAGTCACTAACAAATTTTCCGCCAAATTTTTTTATTGCGCAAATATATTTGTAACTGAAATTTAGTCTTAGATATGATGTACATGTACTAGGGACTGAATTGTCACCCTTATTCAGTCACTAAAAAATCTGCCTCCAAATTTTTTTCCCGTACAGGCATATTAGTAACTGAAATTTAGTCTCAGATATGGGGTCACTGAATCGAGGACTGATTTTTAGTCGCCGCAATCAGTCAATAAAAGATCAGTCCTTAAAAGTATCAGTAACTGATGTTTCAGTTACCGATGCTATGTATCAGCGACTGATATATCAGTCCCTAGAAATTCAGTCTCTGAAAGCCTGTTTTTTTGTAGTGTAATGAAGGTATTAACGACGAAGACTACATGAATCAACTCCAAAGTAAACTCAATCCAATATCATGGAGTGACACCGACGAAGGAGAAGATCATCATCCGGTATGTGACGTATGCAAACTAGATAAAGCTCCAAATAAGGTACAATCCAAAACCGAACATTTTCTATGATCCATTCATTTTAGAATTTTCAAAACTAGAAAATGAGTTTAAACATTTTTGCAACATAGATCTAAAAACTATTTCTAAACATAAATCATCAAAAACTTTTGAAGGTAATCTTGAAAAAGAAATAATTTTAGAAGATAAAATGTCTAGACTTGAAAGTAATATTGAAATTGATCTAGAATGCAAAATATGTCAAGATTATAAACTTGAAATTAAAAGATTAAATGAAAGAGCAAAAATATTAGCTAAATTTGAAGAAAGCTCCAAATCTCTTAAATTCTTACTAAGTTGTCAAAAGCCATTCAATGATAAAACCGGTTTAGGATTTAATTCGGATAACCCTTCAACAAGTAAATCAAAACAAATTATAATTAAAAACCTAGTAGAGAAATTTAGATATAAGGCTATTTGCTGTGATTATAATTTATATAAGTCAAGAAATCTATTGTTTGTATATCAAAACAAACTATCAAGGAATTCTTGTACTTCTTGGTGACATTTTATCCACACGCATATAAATGCAATGGATGTCCCCAACTAACCATCTCGGACCCATGAGAATCTGGGTACCAAGCTGTTTTATTTGATTAGGTAATGAACGCAAAATGGAATGAAACTCAATCTGGCGTTAACCTACTCATATTCAAAACACGCGCATGAAGACTTATTAATCTACAAAAATGAGGATGGAACAAAGTGGTACTCATCTATAATTCACTTCCTCATATCATGAAGAAAAACTGGACCTGAGATAAGTCTTCTTTTTAAACTTTCCTGAGTAGTTACTCCTTGCATATAGTTATGATAATCACTGCCTTAAGATATGCTTAGTCTGATAGGTTGCTTTGCTCTCACACTATTAGTTATATTACTTGTTAATTAACTAGAAAACCTTAAGTTAACCCTCCTAAGCATTAAATAAAGTGTTCTCTATCGAACATATAATATTCAGTCATCACTATCGTTCAAATCGTATAATTTGTTGGAACGGATAGCATGAGACAATAGTCTTAATCAATCAAGCATGAGATTTTTTTTAACAACAATTCCTTTTAAAAATGCAAATCTTCATATTTTGGAAAATGATTTTTCAAAAGATTATGTCACTTCTCTATTAAACATGTTTTTATCGAAGCCAAAAAGTGTAACAACTTCTTTTTATTTCTTTATAAAAACACTTTGAAACAAATTCAAATCTACCTTGTTGAAATAATTCTCACACTCAAATAATTTTTTTTTTCAAACATTGTTGATTAATGCCCAAAAACACTTATTCAAATCATGCTTGATCCAAGTCTAGAAATCCATGCTATCACAAATTTCCCATCACATAGACACTTATTAGGATTAATTAACTAGCTAATTAATCGTCATAATAATGGTAGTATGAATTACTTGGTAACTATATGTTGTTTTCTTGTTCATATATACATATATGCTTCTTGGTAAATGAGTAGGTTGCATGATAATTAAAATTGCTCAATTGAATGTGCTTAGCATACATGAGTCATTAAATTTCAAATTGCCTCAAAAAGAAGTTGGACTTGCTTGAAACTAAACTAAAAAACACAACCTTTTCTACAAATTTCTGCCAAAAACCCATTTTCAGAAATCTGGAAGTTAGCAGATGGGCGGCCCCCTTAATTATTAAGGGGACCGGCCATCTGGAGATCCGGCTTACTGTTTCCTTTTTCAATTTCCAACCCATTTTATTCCATACTTCCCAAAATTCACAAACACATTTTGTCATAAATCACCCACCAAAATTTACCTTCCAAAACCACATCATTCCTTCACTATAAATGCACCTCCTCATCATAAATTCCCATTCACATCATCCACTCAAACATGTCATCCTCCAACTACCCAAAATCAAAACCCTCAAGAGTTGCCAAAATCTCGGTGAGACCAATTTGGAGAAGGAAGCTTGAAACTTGCCATAACCCAACTAATGATGTTGTTCGAACACATAACCAATCATCCATTCCTAACCCTTCATCTCCCTATGATCAATCCCAAAACCTCAATCCTAATCTCATCCACAATCAACCCACCAATTCATCATCAAAAACACTCACCACTCTTGGAACATCCTCTTCATCCACATCACCATCTTCATCCACTCATGATTACCCAAGTTCACAAACATCTCCACCACCAAGAGTGTCACCACCACCTCCTACCAACTTACATGCTACCCCTATGTTGCATGTGCAAACATCCATCCCTCATAACAACAACACTTTACCATCATCACCTTCATCCGAACACTTGAAGTTCATCGAGGAACTCAAGGAAGCTCATGAGCTTAGTGCTCTTCTTGCCCTACACCTAGCCCAAAGAAACCTAGATCAACCTCCATCTAGCTCTCCCACATCACCCCACAACAAAAACCAAGTTGAGAAACATTTCAACAATTGTCCTTGTTGCATCTTTCTTCAACAACAAACCATTGCTCTAAATGAGCACTTTACTTGGATTGAGTATTTTCTCACTAGATCCAATCCAACATCCCCACTTGAACAACATCAAAACTCTCATCCAACATGGTCCACTCCAAGCTCACCACCTCAAATGTCTCCACCATCACCATCTCCAACCTCCACACACCCAAACATATACCTTCACTAATCCCATTTACACACCCTCTCACTTGTTTTCATTTCAAAAACCACCTCCATTATCAAGCAAGTCAAATGGATTTCTTAGGCAAATTAGAATCCTCTAACAAATGTATGCTTTAAGCACAATGTATGTTGTAACAAAGATTATGTTTGTCACATAATCATTTTAAATTAATGAATATTTGTTTCTTTCTTTCTTATATATGTTTGCTATGAATGTGTTGTCTCATTTTTTTTTGTTTAATTAAGATATATGCTTATGACATGCTTACAATATGATCTTAGTAGTTTACTTATAAACATTATTCTTCTTAATATGTTATTGCTACTATTTAATCATACTTCATGTACATGATCCAAATGAAGCTTGCTGCAAATATACCCTAACAATGACCCTTTTTTGAAAAAATTTCAAATTTGGTCGCCTGGGAAAACAGCAGATGGGCGGCCCCCTTAATTCCCTAGGCGGTCCCGTTAATTTTAAGGGGGCCGGCCAGCAATTAAATGGGGCCGGCCATCTGGGAAGAAAAATTCACTGTTTTCTTTTGCATCATGTGACCACTTTTATCTAGCCTCAGCTACCATTTCTCCTTATGGACGAACTGGTATTGGAATCTTACAACAAAACCTCAAAAATTAACCTAAACCAACCACATTTTCATATTATAAATTCCCTCTATATAATCACCTCTCATTTCATCATCCTTCACCATCCAAAACCACCATGTTATCACCAAAATCCTCCATCTCTAAGACTCCAAGGAAGCAAAGACTTGTCATCATACCACCAAAACAACCTTTCATAGACTTAACCCAAGATGACACCAAAACTCCATCACCACCACCTCAAAGTTCATTCCCAAGTGCACCAAATGCACCATCTAAAACACCCTCTACCCATGGAGCATCATCTTCCTCCATACCATCCACTTCATCCATCAATGACTACATCAACACTCACCTAACATCATCACCAAGAGCATCATCACCATCATCCACTCAAGAACCTTCATCCACCCAAATTGCCATTTCCTTATCACCCATCACACCTCTTGATGCTCATTTCTCACCATCACCAATCCCATAACCATTCTTTCCCATACCTTGGGCATTGCTTGAAGCCCATGGTGACAATTGTCTTTGTTGCATCCATAACCGGACTATAATCTTTGGTCTTAGAGATGAGATATACTACTTGTTTTCATCACTTGAACACATGATTACCAACCCACTACCACCACCTCCTCCACCTTCTTCACCCACTACACCACCACCACCTCTTCTTTCACCCAATTAAGCACATGCAATGCTTAAAAATAATTTTCAAACCTTTTTGTATGCAAGCTCCATGAAAGATCATGTACTCCTAGGACGATTATGTAGTAGCCTTAGTTGTTTTTGTTTGAATGTTTGCATGCCTTATGTTGTAATCTACTTGGTTGTGTATTTATACACAACACTTTTATTAAATGAATGTTATTATTCTACATGCTTGCTTATTGTTGTTACATATACTTGTGCTTCTAACATTTTTCTTGCAAGCGTTCCATAGCTCGTTTCCTTGGTGCCCCCAAACAAGGGGGAGTACGCATCAAGGGGGAGTTCTCATACGACACCTTTACACTTAAAACTTGTCGGTTAAACCTTTTTGATTCTACAAAAAGGGGGAGAAATAGCTGTAAACTCACTAAATACTTGTCTAAAAACTAAGTTTTAGATTTAATGAGTTTAGATTTTGTAATCATCAAAAAGGGGGAGATTGTTGATATAAATAATGCCTAAACGCGTTATTAATATTTTTCGATATCTCTACGTTTTGATAATCACAAAATGTAAAATCATTAATCGGAAAATTATGACGTAAACAAGTATTTAGTTGTAAATATCTATTTCTACAACTCAAATCACTTAAGGTATGAATGAACTAATGCTTAATGCATTATATGATCAAAGGAACATTTTCTTAATAACTAGATTTTTTATAAAACATCAAAAACATTTTATATATTTTTAAAAAACATTTTTGGTATTAAATAAAAATGTTTAATCTTTTATAAAAATATGAATTCAAAATTTTAACCAAGATCAGTTAAAATATTCCAGAAAAACCTTCCCCACAAAAGGACAAAACTGGCCAACGTTCATTAAGGGTGGCCCCCTTAATTTTACTAGGCGGCCCCCTTAAAATTAAGGGGGCCGGCCACGCTCCAGTAGGCTCCAGCTGTCCAGATTTTTCTCCTATAAATACCAGCCTTCTCCTGGATTTTTACTCACCTTTTGCACCCCAAACTTTCTGTTTTAAATCTTGTAAATACTTTCTAAAATCCTTTGATCATATAATCTTAAGCTTTGGTTTCCAAGTGATCCAAGCTTCCTTCATTCAAGTGCAAAAGAAGAATACTTCTATCAATCAAGATTAGAAGTATTACAACTTAGTATCATCTTGTTACTTAAGTTGTTAGTTTAACAAAGTTTGTAAATCATTCATTCATTTGTGTGTAAGGTGTGTATAATATAATAGTGTTGTATGTAAGTAGTGAAGAAGTTGTATAAGTAGTTGTGGTATAGAAGTTGTGAAGCCGTGGAGTAGAAGTCGTGAACCCGTTGTGTAGAAGTTGTGAAGCCGTAGCTTTGAAGACGTGAAGTCGTTGTGTAGAAGTCGTGAAGCCGTAGCATAGAAGTCACAAAGCCGTAAGGTAGAGGTCTTGAAGTCCTAGTGTTGAAGTCGTGAAGCCGTAGCATAGAAGTTGTGTAGCGGTCGTGTTGAAGCCGTGAAGTCCTAGTCGTGAAGTCCAAGTGTTGAAGTCGTGAAGCCGTAGCATAGAAGTTGTGTAGCGGTCGTGTTGAAGCTGTGAAGTCCAAGTCGTGAAGTCCTAGTGTTGAAGTCGTGAAGCCGTAGCATAGAGGTTGTGTAGCGGTCGTGTTGAAGTCGTGAAGTCTTAGTCGTGAAGACATAGTGTTGAAGTCGTGAAGCCGCAGCATAGAGGTTGTGTAGCGGTCGTGTTGAAGTCGTGAAGAAGTTGTGAAGCCGTTGTGAAGTAGTCGTGAATAAGTTGTGAAGAAGTTGTGTTGTGAAGTTGTGAGATTGGTTCTAGCTACGATTAGAACTCGACATTTAGCTTTGTGTCGTTAAACCCGTGTAAGCCAAAGTTGTGTACGGTTTTCTCCGCCATAAGGGAGCTTATTGAAGTTGTGAAGAAAACTCTCGAGCTCGGTGCTCGGGGAGTGGAGTAGGGCAAGAGAGGTGTCCTTGTAGCCGAACCACTATAAATCTCTCGTGTCTCGGTTAGATCTTTCCATACCTTATTTATTTCTTTATTTGCATCGTCATTACTTTCATACACATAGGCTTATATAATTGCTAGTATTAATTAGAGGTCGACTTCACATAAAGATCAATTTGAAAATCCATTCAAGAAACCAAAACTTTTACAATCAATTTAAAAGAATACATATATAACTAATAATAAGATTTAAGTTTTATTTTTCATAACAAACTTGAATATAAGTTTTTAAAAGTAAACAAAGGTTTTATAATAAATTAAAAAGACGTAAAACTATTCAACCCCCCCTTCTAGTTTTCCACAAAGAGTCCGAGCTGCTGGCTCGTGTTTCGGAGTTGGAGAGGCTGGTGAATGGGGAGAGGGAAACTGCGGCGGAGCAGATTAGTGCTTTGGAGGCTGAGTTGGGCAAGGCCAAGGCTAAGCTGTGCGAAGAAGAGAAGGACAACTCATCCCTTCGTCAGGAGACGAATGATCTGACCTTTATAGTGGGCTGAACGGAGATGGAAAGGTTTAGGGTGGTTAAGGATGTCATCCCGGAGGTTGTCCGTCGGCTTCTGAGCAGCCATGAATACAAGGATAACCTGGCGGGGCCTTTCAGTCTGTCCTCGCAGTCCGGATTTCTAGAGGGTGTTTCTTTGGGTCGTAAACCAGAGGATGTGGCTAAGATTGTGGCCGAGGTGGACGATCTGGATATGGAGGCTGATGTGAAATTCATGCCTCTGTACGAGGGGCTTTTCTCTGCGGAATATCCTTACATCAAGAAGATATGCGATTCTTATCTTAAATCTCTTGATGACATAATGAAGATTTTCCCCGACCCTGCTCCGCCTACATCTGCTGAGAATCTGGTTGCCGAAACTACTGCCGTAACGACTTCCGAGGGCCCCGAGATCCAAGCTGGCACTGCTCCGGGTTCTACAACGGGGGAAGGAGGATCGGCTCCTTGAAGGAATGGATTGTGTTGGGAATCTGTGTAATTCCATTTTGACTATGGGTAAAAATTACTTCGGATTTCTTGTGAAGCTTTGTTAAACTTGTTACTTTGAATCAATATTTGGGAATGTAAGGCTTTCGAGTCGTTTGGATAGGTCGAACAAATGATCTAAAAAATTCGGATGATTGTAATAATTTCAACAATTGTACGTTTGTTTATTTATTTTATTATTTAGCCGCATGGTTATTTTGTTAACTATGGAATGTATCATGCTTCTATTTTGTATGTCACTTTATTCCCGTTTTCGAGGTGATTTGCTCGTCCTAGGCAGCGCCGACTAACTTGGCGTCCTGAAGCGCCTCGTTATTGTGTGGCCTTTCGGCCTAGTTATTGTAGCCCTGGTTGGTTCCCCTTTTGGGGTCCACGTCAATTCCGGGCGTAGTGCACCGTTCGGTATTATGCTTTAGCTTTTTGGTCTTTTTTATCTTGACATTTGCGGTGGTACCTTTTTTTTTTTTTTTTTTTTTTGCATGTTTAGACAGGTTGGGTCTATCGGACCTTATACATTTGCCTTAGTCGATGATTATCTGACTTTTCTTCCCCTTTTTTCCTTCTTTTTTTTTTTACTTGCCTTTGCGCGGTTGTGGCTTGCTTGGTTGGCTTTAGCCTCAAAACTGGGCGTCATACATCATCCTTTCGCTTCCGATATTGTCGAAACGTAATTTCTTACCATGATCGTTATTCTTTCCGAAGTGTCATTATGCATCCCTTGTGTTTCGACCCCAAACGTATACCGATCACTTGTTTTTTATTACCGTCACTACTTGCGTAGTTCCGGAGGTACAAGCTGACGTTCGGCCTACGTTTTGGTTGTGAACGTACATTACTTGTTTGTTATTACCGTTGCTATTTTCATAGCTCCGGAGGTACAAGCTTACGTTTGGGCTGAGTTTTGATTGTGAACGTATGATACTTGTTTTTTATTACCTTCACTACTTGCGTAGCTCCGGAGGTACAAGCTCATACGTTTTCGAGTATGGACCATTTTCGAACACTGATCACTGATCTCCGGAGGGCACAAACCTCTCGGAGGGATCACTTTCGACTTATGTTCAGAAAACCATCAATGATCACGCGGCCACCCCTTTTTGGGTGCCGATTGGCCTTTTTGCCATAATAGTATGGCAACCCCTTTTTGGGTATGAACCATCTTTGAACATTGACCACTGATCTCCGGAGGGCGTGAACCTCTCGGAGGGGTCATTTTCGGCTTATGTTCAGAAAGCAAGAAAATGATTATGCGGTCACCCCTTTTTGGGTACCGTTTGGCCTTTTTGCCATAATAATATGGCAACCCCTTTTTGGGTATGAACCATCTTTGAACATTGACCACTGATCTCCCGAGGTGGCCAGCCTTTCAGAGGGATCACTTTCGACTTATGTTCAGAATGTGACAAGTGCTGCAAGAACATGACATGTAGAAAAATTGCTTCCCCTTGACGGTGGGATAGCTGTATTTGTCATTAAAACGGTCAATATCAAGCCCTTTCGGGCATTACATGAGATATATAAAACAAATATTTATGAAGACACTTTCTAAAGCCGGTTGCATGTTACATCCGTAGTGTTTCTCCTTCATTCATTACCTAGTGTGTGATCCTGCTTGGTGGGCCTCCATGGTCCGGTAGGGTTCTTCTCCGGTGTGCTCAAGCTTTTCTTGATTTGCATTCCTCCCGGTCTTGTTCCTTCGGCGTGTCGGATTTCCTGCCTTTAGTTATGAACGTATTTTTGTTCCTTTCGTTAGTCCATAGTAAAGACAAATATTGACAAAAATGTAGCAGTGGTATACTCTAATGGTGCTTTGTGTTAATAGTTACCTGGACTGTCATTTTTACCTTAGACGATCCGTCGTGGTCCCTTCAGCCATAGCATCGAACCGTCTTCCTTTCATAATTTTCCTTCCGAATTGTAGGTTCTTTCCTTTGTTTCCGCGGCGGGTTCCGTGATACGTACACAACGTTGTAGGACCCTGTCCTTCCGGTTAGCCCCCCTGAGATTTCGGTGTTCCAGGTTTCACCTTTTACCTCCTTTCCTATCACTTGCTTCTCCCCCGATCCGTGGTGTTCTCGATTGCTTGCTGACCGAGCAGTCAGCGTCGCTATACCGCCTGGAGTGGGGAATTTTATCATTGAGTGGATAGTCGAGGGGACGGCTCGTAGCTTCTTCAGTCCGGCACATCCCAGTACGACGTTGTAGGGGGAGGGAGACTTGATCACGGCAAATTCTATCCAAGTTTTTCGAGACAAACCTTGCCTTCCGAAACAAACCTCCAGTCTTATCACTCCCAGCGGCTTAATAGAGCTTCCCGTGAATCCTGCTAAAGTCATATTGGTCTCCTCCAGCTGAGCCTTGGTGGAGGGGCCCAACCGTTTGAAATAGTGCTCGTACATCACCTCTACTGAAGCGCCGGGGTCCACGTAAACCCCTTGTACTATCCATCCTTCCACTTCAGCCTCGATTACTAATGGTTCATCTGACATATCTTCCGGACTAATCGGTGGGAAACTGATAGGGGCGTCCGCCCACTCTTCTGTGTCTATCCTTTCCCACCCTAGGATTACTGCTGGGCCTTGAATCATGTTAATGACCTTCCCCTTATTCACCTGATTACCTCCCCCCTGAGGTCCCCTTCCCCTCTGTCTTATATCTTTCAGCAAATGGTCCAGTTTCCCTGTATCTAGCGCCATTCTTATCTGTTCTTTGAGCTGCCAACAATCATCGGTGAGATGTCCCTTCTCACCGTGGTAATCACAGTACTTATCCTTGTTTCCCTTGAGGGGTTTTCCTCTTACCGGAGGAGGTTGTAGTAACTTTAATTGATGTTCAGTGGCCAGAATCTCCTTCGGAGTTTTTGTCAGAGTGATGAGTGCCTATTTACTCATCATTTTATGCCCATATTATACATAAAAAAATGCTAAAAATAGCCAAATATACCAATTTATACTGCAGATATCCTTGGTTTGTGTTTTTATGTGTTTCAGGTACAAAAGGATTGAAAACAGGGCAAAAACGGACAAAACCAAGCACGAGATTGGAAAAAGCTCAAAAAGCCAAGGCCGGGGAAGAAATTTACCAAAGTGGATCATAATTATGCTAAATTTGTCAAGATTGGTCCTTGGAAGTATTTTTGCAAAATGACAACATTGGTCCATGAATTTACAGTATTGGCACCATTTTAGTCCTTTGGCTAAATTTAACTAATTAAACCCTTATCCCAAACAAATAAAACCCAACCCCTTTTATCCAAATAATTAACCCAGCTACAAACCCAGCCCAACAAATCCAGCCCAACAAATAAGCCAAGCCCAATCCCATTAAACCCTTATCCCGTTTTTTGTTAAATACCATGGTCAGACTTGGTCAAACCCATCTTTAATACCATAACCCGCCAAAACCAAAACCACCAATACCCACCATTTTCACTGACAATACCACTCTCACCCACACCCTATTCTGCTATCTTCACTTACACACTCCAACCCCCCTCCTCACATGTTAACCCACTTCCCACGTGCTCTGAAAAGCTTGTTAAACCCATGTCCCATTTTCCCGCCAAAATGGAAATTAAGGGCTAGGATTGAATTGAAGCAATTGGAAGGGTGGGATTTGATCAGAAGAAAGAGAGGAACTTTTTGAAGGCTATAAAACACCTCCTCAGCACACAGGGAAGGAGTTAGTAGTTAATTTAGATTAGGAGTAGTGTAATTAAGTCAAATTTAGATAAAGCTTAGTGTTTAGCTCATTTTCAGTCCATTGTCACTTTGAATTTCAGTTCTAGTTTAAGTTCAAAAGCTTTGTATCAATTTAGTTGTAATCCAAGTTTAATGATTAATTTAGTGATTCGAATTTATTGTGGTTCAAAGTTTAAAAGCTTTTCTTTCATGTTAAATAAGCTCACATAAGCCTCTGACAGCTTGTTGTGAGTTTAATTTAGTTTAATCCTGTTTCAATTTCAAAAAAATCAAAAAGTCAACAAAAGTCAAAGTTGTGGTCAAATAAGCTGCTTGGTGAAATAAGCTGTTATGGAAGAGCTTATGGGGTATTATTGGCTTGTGTTAACAAGCCTGAGTTGTGAGATTATTAGTTCATTCTTGTTTCATCAATAGTCCTTTGTAAGTCTCATTTTTTAATTCAAGTTTCTATAGCTTATTATTGTTCCTTTGCTTATTTCTGTTAGTTCAGTGCTTATTAGAGTAGTTTTAGCTTATTTGATAATTTTTGAGCTTACTTGATTAGTTGTTAAGTGTTTAATCTCATTTTAGCTTAAAAAGTCATAAAAAGGTCAAAAATAGTCCATATAGTAATTAGCTTATTTGTGCTTATTTTCTGCTAAAAAGTTGTTCAGTAGGTATAAATTAAGTTAGTTAATCATTGTTCTTTAAAAATCTAGGCTTAAATAGTGCTTATTAGCTTTAAAATACCAAAACAGCCCCTTAAGGACTGTTTGGGTCAAGACCCAAAATGGGTCAAAATGGTTTAATACTGTTCATGTGCCTTTTTGTTAGGCTTGATCTAGCTTAATATGAGTTAGATAAGCAGTCTGTATGGTAACTTGAGCTCATTTGGAAGATTTCATAGCTTTGGGTTGATTTTGTAGATATTTAAGAAAAATCTGATCATTAGAGCTTAATATAGCTATAAGCTAGTTTGATGCCCTTTTTTTATATCCTTGTGTTCATTTTAGTCTAAAATCAGTAGTGGTTTAGTGCCCTTAAGGCCTTGTTCAAATATTAGCTTAAACAGTCCACATCAGATAAGCAGACTGCATCATTCTCAGTTTTTCCAATTTGCAGCCCATTTTGTGGATTTTTAATTTGTTCAATTTTAGTTGTTATAAGCTGAATCTTGGCACAGTTCTTATTGGGTGGCTTATCTAGCCATGACTATTTTTTTATAGATTTTTAAGATTTTATTTAGATAGCTTTTTATTGCCTTGAAAATGGCCTTTTTCCCCTGCTCACTGAACTCAGCAGACCATTAGTGAGCCTTTGGCTTATTTTGTGCTTTTTAGTGCTTGTTTCCTCTTTTTATGGCTTATTTTAGTTTTCATGTTAACTCATTATTAGTCCCTTAGCTTATTTCCAGTGCTTATAAGAGACTTGATTAAATTATTTTATTTTTCTTTTGGAAACTTATAAAAAATATTTAACTTTTGAAAAGAGAATATTTTTAATACTCACTGAATTAGCTTATTTCCAGTTTCAATCTAGCTTAACTTCAGCTTTTCAGTCCATTGCT
This sequence comes from Artemisia tridentata subsp. tridentata, assembly GCA_021014915.2. Classification (NCBI taxonomy): domain Eukaryota; kingdom Viridiplantae; phylum Streptophyta; class Magnoliopsida; order Asterales; family Asteraceae; genus Artemisia; species Artemisia tridentata. Next base: position 13,391,575 of record CP139504.1, read on the forward strand.
TTTTCCCTTTTTGCTTGTTTCCTAATTAGCCCACTGTTGTGATATTCTGCTTATTTCTGGTTTATTCAGTGAGTATTAAAAATATTCTCTTTTCAAAAGTTAAATATTTTTTATAAGTTTCCAAAAGAAAAGAATAATAATAATAATAAAATAATAATTTAATCAAGTCTCTTATAAGCGGCCACTTTAATCTGCTTTTTCTGTGCTTATTTCAAGTTTTCATAAATTGTTTTTTTTATAAAAATAGCTTATTTTCGTGTGCTTATTAAGCTTTTAAAGAAAAAAAAAAAAAAAAAAAAAAGAAACAGAAAAAAAGAAAAGGAAAAGAAAAAAAAGCTGAGGCCAGGTTCGAACCTGGGACCTCTAGCCTTCCAAGCCTCACAAACACACACCACCACCACTCTTGCCCTTGGGTCTTTTGCGTTATTCCTTTACACAATAATTCTTTTAACCTTTGTTTCTTTTCTTTTGCTTATTTCTTCTATTTGCTTTTTAACTGCTTATTGCGATAAGCAGTGAACCCACTTTTATTTTTCCTAGATTCTACTTAACTTTTAGCACTTTTTTGGAAATTTTTATAATTTTCCATTTCTATTTAATATTTTTAATTCATTTTTCTTTTAAATTTAGTTTTTAATTCGTAGTAAATTAAATAATAATCAGAAAAATATAATTCTTTTTTCTAATTTTTTTTTTATTAATTAGGACTTAGAAAAATTAATTTGGCATTTCTAGAGTTAATATTTCATCATTTTCATGTTTAGGCTCGGGATTTCCCGGTTTAAACGAGTTTTTAGATTTCCTTTACGTTTTTAATTACGTAAGTTTTAGATTATCGTTTTCCTTGCTTATTACATGGTTTTTTAGTTTATGTTCACGTATTGTAGCTTAAAAATCCAAAATCTATCTTTTATCACTATTCACGACACATTTCACAAATCGAAATCACAAAATTCCATTCATTCCTTCGTTGGGAAAACGACCCGGGTTACACATACTTCACTTGTGTTTCCTTGGAAATATTTAAATGCATTGATTTTCGCGAATCACGGAGCATTCAGATCTATAGGCCTGGTGTCGCCTCGGCGAATGTCGTTACGACGAACATCGGTCCTACCAACATTGTCATTCCTAGGGGGAGCATAAAGAGTGTAGTAGTCGTTCCCTCGAGCTCTAAACTCATTCCTAGGGTTGCTCCGACGGCGATCTCCTCCGAAGGGAGCCTTTGGGGTATGCTGATGGCTTCTATTGTGATACGGAAGCGAAAAGTGTACCGCTTTTAAGGGGTCATTTAAGCCCTAAATCGTATTTATTTGATCAAATATTGCCCTAAATCGTTCCTTTTGTCATTTTAGGTACTTTTGAGGAGAAATCTGGAAAAGGAGGCATTTTGGACGTTTTTGGAGCATAAAAGTGAAGAAAACGACAAAGTCTCAAAATCGGCTGAAAGTTACCTTTGACGGCGTCACAATTTACTCTGGACGGCGTCATGCCTTGGCAAGAAAAGGTGGACGTGAAATTTACTCATGATAAGCCAGTGAAAATAGCATGTGAATTCTGACGGCGTCACGCTTTAACCTGATCAAGGGCGTCACGGCTTAAATCAAAAGGGGACGGCGTCACGTTCAAGGTTCGACGGCGTCAAGCCTTGATAAGCCAGAATGGATTTTTGAAGAGCTAAAGAGGGACGGCGTCAAGAAGGTCATCCGGGAACCCTAGAAGCGGCGAGGTGACAGCGTCACACTCCATAACGTGACGCCGTCAGATCCAAAAATCTATATATAGTTTTCTAATCTTTTGTCATTAAGGAGAGCTTAGTGTGTGGAATTTTGGGAGAAAACCCTAAGACGAATTTAGCTTCTTTTTCAAGGCTTTTTGCCTTGAGATCTTCCATGTTACATTGAAAGATAAGTTATCAATTAATCATTCAATATGTCTATGTGTTGTTTGATTCTATCTTATTCTTGTCTTTTGTTTAACATGTTAGGCTAGATTTATCTTGTGTTTGCTTAGATCTAATGAAACCTAGCTATTGATTATTGGTTATTAGTGTGTTGTTAGTTGTATTGGATGATTGTTTATCTATGTTAGGCTTAAGAAAACTGGCTAACTTCCTATTCGGTAACTTGCTTGAACGTCTTAAGAAACATGAACCAAAGGCGTACTAAAGGTTTTTATGGTTGTATTTAATGCACAAGCGAATTCTAGTGATCCCATGTTAGGAGCTTCCTAGCCGGCTCGACATAGGAGTGAAGTAGGAGCTTGTAGAGTTGGGGAAGTACGTACGCCACCCCACGAATGGTATTAAGGAATACACCCGTCATCCACGCGACTAATACACACTAATTAACCGGTAAAAGATAGTTAGGGAGTAAGGAAATCTAAGTAAACACATTTCTCTACACATAAGTTTCTCACCACATTTTATTTTCAGTTATTTATTTTATTTGCATCCGTAGTAATTTTGGGTTAGTTGACTAGCAACTAATTCCGCCCACTCTTTCAAACCCGAGATTTTACTTGCTTTCATAAAAAATTATAAAAACACAAAAAGAATCTTCCTCAACCCTTAGACCTATTAGAGTAGTCTTTCATACCTAACGAACACTATTCCCTGTGGAGAACGATCAATCCCCCGTACTTACCACTACACTATACTACATCGGTCAGGTACACTGCCTGGTGGGGTTGTAAGCCTCTTGAGATCCCTCGAGAGGTAAAACCTGTTGTAAGGTTACAAAACCACGCATCAAGTTTTTGGCGCCGCTGCCGGGGAATAGTTATTGTTTAGGTTGAATTTTTATTTCTATTAGGTCTACTCATTAGATTCCTATCTAGTGAGATTTTTATTTTCTTTTTATTAGCTTTCTAGTAGTCTATCTTTTTCTTTGTGCCCTTTGTTTGTAAAACCATTTTCATTTGTCACTATGGCGGATGAAATTCCATTTAGATCATTGACAATAGATGAACAATTATACTTCACCAAGAGATTTGTTTCCTATCATTCCTATAAATTGTTTCGTGATCTTTGTGATATCCAAATGAAGTTGGGGGTAAGGTTAGATGGGTTTAATGAATTCTATGCATGTGATACTTCTCTTAGACAAGCATTATCTGGATCAATTCCTTTTAGTCAGGCCCTTTGGATGAATTTTGAGGAAAGCTTCCTAACCATGACCCATAAGTGGAACGAATTGGTGGATTCGTATGAGCAAAGAGACCTAGTTTCTAAGAACATGGACTTAGAATCAAACCAAGATTGTGAGATGGTTAGTGTTGAACTACCTAGTTGCATGAGTGGGATAGATTTCACCAAACCAAGTACCCCACAAGTCCTACCATCATTTGAGGCACACACACCGCCCGTGACTTACCCGGAAGAAGTAGAAGTGACTATAGGAACCCCAATTGAAGTAGAACCTTTGGAAGAAACAAAACTAGAAGAAATAGGTTTGAATACTTGTAGTCATAACCTTTCTTTTAGTTCTATGGAAGTTCCTAGTTTTGATGAACCGGAGCCTAAACCAAAACCGTTACCTAATCTTCCATCCTTAGATGTGAACTTAGGAATTGAATTAGGTCCCGACCCACCCATCAAACCATGTAGTCCGGGTAATGTTAAGATTAAGGTAGTAGACTCTAGGCCATGTGGAGTGGAAGCTAATATAGGAGTGAACCATGACCTTACATACTTACATCACCCATTCATGATTGATCACAAGAAACATTATGGGTTTAAACCGGGTTTATTAGGTCAAGATGGATTCCCAACTAGGAATCTCTCGAAGTTGATAGGAGATGATCCCTTTTTAGGAGAAAACTTTAATTCACCCATTGACCAAAGTGAACTAGGTAATGTTATGATGAAAGGAGCACACCCCTTTGAGTATATAATTCATCCACCACTCTTTCCTCACGCGGCATACTTCCACCAAGATGGTGTGTATCGCTACTATCACCCGCACTTAATCCTAAGTGTAGGAAAAACCTCTCCTTTATCCGTTAAATAAGGGTAGAGTCAGGCTCATGACTCGAACAAAAACAAGCGCTTCTTGGGAGGCAACCCAAGCTTTATTTGTTTATTTGCTTTGTGTGTTTATTTATTTGTTTGTTTGATTTTATTTGTTTCCGTATGTGTGTTTAATTTTTATTAGTATTGATTCATGTTCAAAAGTAATTTGTGAAAATGCTTTATTTTGTTTTTAACTTCGTCTTAACTACATATAAAGGTATTTTGCAAAAGTTAAGTGTAAGGGAAATCTAAATCGGTTTATTAGAACACAAATTAACATGAATCATAGTAATACTAAATTAACATACATATTCGTATTTGTTTGAGTCAAATGCTTGTATCGAGTCATAATGATGTTTTGCAGGATTTCCAGGAAGTAAGGTAAAGGTTTTTCCAAAAATTTTCCGGAAACTTAAAATGAAAATTTTTGTCAGGTCATTTCTGACGGCGTCAGGGTTTATAACCTGACGGCGTCAGATTTAATTTTCAGAAATTTTTGAAAGTTTTGTTTTCATAAAAAGTTTTTATTAAATCTCCAACTTATAATCTCCAGGAATCTGCAAAATTATCATTCCACAAGCATTATATCCTTATATATAGATTTATCCCGCCGATGTTATGCAGGTTTTCGTGTTTGTTTTCTCAGGTTTAACAGGTTATTTTGGACAAGGAGATGTTTATAGAATCAAGCTTATGGCGATGCATTAGTCATGGAGCTTCAACATTCTCTTTGGAGGAAGATTTAACCGTGTAATTTCACTATCCACCGAGCGAATCAGGGGAGTATTTGATTTCATTCTTTTACTTTATGCTTTTACATCTTGTAATTTGAACATTGGGGACAATGTTCATCTTAAGTGTAAGGGGGGGGGGGGTAAAAGTACGATTTTAGAGAATGCATTGCGCTTGATTTTTGTTTGTTTAATAGTAGATGTGTAATAAAACTGAGATAAATACCTGTTAGGGCAATTTTAGTGCCAAATTTAAAATTTTTTACAACATATAGGAGTGAAACTTTGATCTTAATGAGCGTCTCACGGATAGGAGTTATATGACTAGCACAAAAACCGTACCACTAAAAAATTTTCCACCCCCAAATATGTGAGGTTCGCCCCTAGAATTGGTAGGAAAAGCATTTATGCTATGATGTGTGTACCGGTAGCACTTAGATTCTAGAACTTGCGTTAGGACCATTCCGAGGCCACAAGTGAGACTACATTCGTGTAGTTAGATTTACTACATGATAAGAGGCATTAGGATTAACCCATTGTTTTACACCTGTGTTTTTGTTATAATTACTTTGGCTACATTGGTCAAGTAATTCTCCCACACCCTTTGCGTTGTACTCATTTTTAGTACACGATACCCCTAGTACACCCCTCAGAGCCTATCTTTTCGTTTTGACCTTTAAGCATTTTACTTAAAGGAAGAATTTGTTACACCCCACTTAAATGTACACCCAAATCGCCTTAGCCTACCTTGTATGCACTCATTTTTAGTGCATTATTGTTACAACATTTGTTTAAACCCAAGTTAATTATCTAGTTGATTACATGGTTGCTAAGTCGAGTCATATCCTTGTACATATTGTTTTGGGACGATTGGGACTCATGGGTAAAGTACTAGTGTAATGGAGTAATGGGGATGAACATCATTTATTACCCCCATATGTGCTAAATGTTTTAAAAGTACTCCAAGTTTTTCAATAATCTTAATTCGAGTCATTAGATTAGTATTTGTAAAGTTATGTAAAAATTCAAGTGTAAGGGGGATGCAATGCCCCTATGATGTATTATTTTGGATGGTAGGGCAAAAGTGTATGCAAAAAAAAAAAAAAAAAAAAAAAAAAAAAAAAAGAGAAAATGAAAAATAGAAAAAAACATACGGACTACCATCCCGTTTCATTTTATGTTTGTTTTATGTTTTTGTTATTTTGTTATTTTATTTTTAGCTTAAGATTGAGTCTAGTCTTGGCTTAGCAACATTGTATAGTACATGTAATTGATCAAGATCTTTAACTCGCCACCAGTAAAATATCCCTTATCCAACAAAACCGTGTTTTCCTTTTCCCTACACCTAACGTTATAACCCATTTAAAAGCCCTCTTTGATAGTTTATCTTTGGTGCTTACGCCTAGTGGAGGAGGTTTTCGATCCTTTCCCAAGCCTATGGTAATCTATTTGCTATGACAGGTAGTGAGAGATATTATCCGTTTTCATTTATGAGATTTATTTTGATGACACTTGAGAGATGTGAGTATCTAAACACTACTTGTGAGGTGCTAGTTTGTAATCTCCGTGCTTATTATGATTGAAGTGGAACGATTATTTGTTGTAATTACTTTTATGTTAGCATTAAATGACCCCTAACTTGTATTTTGATTAGAGTAAAAGCGCATTTGCTTGAGGACAAGCAAATCTCAAGTGTAAGGGTATTTGATGAAGCGAAAAGTGTACCGCTTTTAAGAGGTCATTTAAGCCCTAAATCGTATTTATTTGATCAAATATTGCCCTAAATCGTTCCTTTTGTCATTTTAGGTACTTTTGAGGAGAAATCTGGAAAAGGAGGCATTTTGGACGTTTTTGGAGCATAAAAGTGAAGAAAACGACAAAGTCTCAAAATCGGCTGAAAGTTACCTTTGACGGCGTCACAATTTACTCTGGACGGCGTCATGCCTTGGCAAGAAAAGGTGGACGTGAAATTTACTCATGATAAGCCAGTGAAAATAGCATGTGAATTCTGACGGCGTCACGCTTTAACCTGATCAAGGGCGTCACGGCTTAAATCAAAAGGGGACGGCGTCACGTTCAAGGTTCGACGGCGTCAAGCCTTGATAAGCCAGAATGGATTTTTGAAGAGCTAAAGAGGGACGGCGTCAAGAAGGTCATCCGGGAACCCTAGAAGCGGCGAGGTGACGGCGTCACACTCCATAACGTGACGCCGTCAGATCCAAAAATCTATATATAGTTTTCTAATCTTTTGTCATTAAGGAGAGCTTAGTGTGTGGAATTTTGGGAGAAAACCCTAAGACGAATTTAGCTTCTTTTTCAAGGCTTTTTGCCTTGAGATCTTCCATGTTACATTGAAGATAAGTTATCAATTAATCATTCAATATGTCTATGTGTTGTTTGATTTTATCTTATTCTTGTCTTTTGATTAACATGTTAGGCTAAATTTATCTTGTGTTTGCTTAGATCTAATGAAACCTAGCTATTGATTATTGGTTATTAGTGTGTTGTTAGTTGTATTGGATGATTGTTTATCTATGTTAGGCTTAAGAAAACTGGCTAACTTCCTATTCGGTAACTTGCTTGAACGTCTTAAGAAACATGAACCAAAGGCGTACTAAAGGTTTTTATGGTTGTATTTAATGCACAAGTGAATTCTAGTGATCCCATGTTAGGAGCTTCCTAGCCGGCTCGACATAGGAGTGAAGTAGGAGCTTGTAGAGTTGGGGAAGTACGTACGCCACCCCACGAATGGTATTAAGGAATACACCCGTCATCCACGCGACTAATACACACTAATTAACCGGTAAAAGATAGTTAGGGAGTAAGGAAATCTAAGTAAACACATTTCTCTACACATAAGTTTCTCACCACATTTTATTTTCAGTTATTTATTTTATTTGCATCCGTAGTAATTTTGGGTTAGTTGACTAGCAACTAATTCGCCCACTCTTTCAAACCCGAGATTTTACTTGCTTTCATAAAAAATTATAAAAACACAAAAAGAATCTTCCTCAACCCTTAGACCTATTAGAGTAGTCTTTCATACCTAACGAACACTATTCCCTGTGGAGAACGATCAATCCCCCGTACTTACCACTACACTATACTACATCGGTCAGGTACACTGCCTGGTGGGGTTGTAAGCCTCTTGAGATCCCTCGAGAGGTAAAACCTGTTGTAAGGTTACAAAACCACGCATCATATTGTTATACGGACTGGGACGGTGTTCTTTGAAGGCATCAGCTCTCTCTCCTTTAGGTAGTTCCGTAGTCCTGAAGGCTTCTTCTGAGCGAACGAAATCGTCGAATCTCTCCAACATCTCATCAACCGTCTTTGGAATCTTATCCGAAAATTTCTTTGCCAGTTCCGGGCAGTGGTGGCCATTCAGGAACGAAGAGATCTGCATGATTTCCGGGGCGTCCGAAAAATAGTTGGCCTCACTTACCCATCGCTCCTTGAAGTCTGGCAGGCTCTCATTGGCCTTCCGGTGAATCTTGTTGATTTCCGTGAGATCCTTGACACTCACCCTTAACATACTGAACCTGTTCAAGAACCTTCTTTGGAGCTCATCCCAGCTATCTATGCTTCCTATTGGTAGTTTGTCGAACCATCCTCTGGCCTTCCCGTCCAGAGTTTGCTGGAACATTTGGCACCATACGGGCATGGGCCATTCCTCCTGATTCCCTGCTCCGGTAAAGCGATTGATATGATCGTCCGGATCGGTTGTCCCATCGTACAATTTAAGGTTTGTCGGAATTTTGTGCTTGGGAGCTGAGAACTCGATGATCCTTCTTGTGAATGGGCATTTCATCACTTCTTTGAACGGCTTGCTCAGGTCATCATCCACCATTGCCTTCCCCTTGCCGTGTAGCGGTCTTTCGTCATATTCTTCTTCAGTATCCGTATGTTCGCCCTCGAATCTCTGCATCATGGGGCTTACCAAGTCACAGTTCCCCTTTTGTTTGAACAATTCCTTGAGGGCCGATATGTGACCCTCAATTACGGCCTGAGCATCCGGAGGATCTAATCCGCCCCCTCCGGACCCTTCAGCTCCTCCTGTGCTTTGGGTGGGTGTAACGGGTGTAGAACCAACCATTCTAGACCTTAGGTAGATCGAATAGTCGGTCCCACGGATGGCGCAAATTTGTTGAAGTAATTTTCTGTAACCACTTCAGACAATCAAGTGTAGCCTTTCGGATGAACTAGGTGAGGGTTCCTCCGAAAGGTTGAGGTGTGATCCCTTCGGCTTTAGGGGGTCCTTCGGATATCTGCACACAACAGCACGTGTTAGGCTCGCCCCAGGTGTTATCCCAGGACCCACCTCCGGCGTGAGAGTAAGTATCGGGTATACCGAGAGACTCTAAACAGTAATAGAGAGTAAGTATAGATTGTCAAAAGTTGATTGAGGGTAGTAAATGAGCTGGGTATTTATAGCACCCAGCCTTGGTACCTGAAATGGCGGTGCCGGATTTTCTGGGAACATGTTGCAGACATAATCCCGTAAATCCTGAGCGGCGGCAGCGGTGTCTGCTGCTGCCATATGTCCAAAAGGTAATGCCACTTGTCCTATTGCTAACAGTTGTGCTGGTCATATAAGTCCGGGGTCTTCCGGCTTTGCCGGATGATTTCGTTCCATCCGGACACATACGCCAACAGACATACATATCGGGAACAAAAGAAAGAAAAAAAAAAATAATAAACACACATGAACAATAGCAATTTTTTTTTTAATATCATGTTCGCATTAGCCGTTATAAAATAAAATTTCCTTACGGTTCATGTTGTTAGGGCCGGGTGCCAATGTAACGTTGATTTTACCTCTCTTAAATGTGACTTTTTTTTTTTTTTTTTTTTTTTTTTTTTTTTTTTTTTTTTTTTTATAGATTTTTTATTTACTTTATGTTAAGTTTACCCTTCACTAACATGATATCATTCTTTTATCTTCAAATATTGTTTTATTGTTATTTGTTAACTATAAGATAAAAAATGTGAAAAAACACAATTTTTTCGAAAAGGTCTAATGTTACAAATTAAAAGTTATGATCAAATCCTTCGTGTATATTGATTTTACTTATATTATAATTACCTAGTTCTCTGGAAATTATGTTTGTATCATGCTTCTTATCACGTATATTACCATAGGAACTCCACAACTCCACTGTACGATTACCTTGTCATATATCATTGATTGTTGACCAATTAGTGCTTAATTATATTAATTTATGTAGTAGGTTATTTTCATTTTTTAATTAAGGAAGTAAATTTGAAATCATGTATCACATAGGACTGAGAAAGCACATAAATATTTTACAACGATATAAAGAAAGTCGAAATCTCTCACCCTGGTTGCTCCATTGGTTAAAAGAAATGGATTAAAATAAAAAGTGAAAAGAATATTAAAAAAAGACATTATACAATGTTCAATACTTTTTAATATGCCATACAATGGTAAATATGTTTTTTAAAAGCAATTACTTGTTAAAAAAACTCATTTGCTTTATAGCTAAGTTATAACGAGTGGGGTAACCCGCGCGTTGCTGCGCGAACGCTATGATTAAGACATCTTGTGAAGCCGGTTTGTATGAAACAAATGATTTATTAAGACATTATCATAAGTTGATCTATTATAAACATTACTAATTACTACATATTAAAAACTATTGAACCTAAACCTAACAAATGTAACACATTACAAACGTTTAAGCAAGTCTTCCGAATACATTGTCCGGTAATCTTCTTGGATACACGACCGCTGCAGCAAATCTCGATGAGCAACAATGCCAAACACCACAGCAGTTTCGTCTTGTGTGGTAATACTCCAACCATATCCCCCTGCCTGCATTCATTCACGTAAAAGATATATAAAAGTATTAACTCAATTGAACCAGTCACATGCTGTAGTTCTACAGAGGACAACATCGACCATAGTTCATAAGTACTATAATAATGTTGATTGCTTTAGAGCAAAGAAACAAAACTATATTTTTCCAACATTGTTTCACAATTGTTATAAAGACATTATAAAGGTTTATTAAATTAAAAATGTTACACACTGTATATCAAAGTGATAAGAGAGGTCATTCGGTCGAGTTAAGTAAGGCTCAATTAGAGTTGTCGAGTTACTCTAAGAATAAGCAGATATGCAGTTTCGTCCAAGCATCTCAGGCCTTTAATTCTAAGTTGTGGTATATTCAGTTATTCTAGAAAAGAACAGATAAGCAGTTAATAAGCACTTAAATACACAATCCAAAATACCCCCTAATGTATCAAAACAAAATAAGTAGTCGCAATACAAAATAGGCAGTCATATGCATAAATATCGACTTATACATATGAATATCCAAACACAATTTATAATCGGAACCTTCAAACAACTTATACACATAAAGGTAAAAGTGCATTACGAACTCAATCAAAACCCAAAATTGTTTAAAGCCAGGGTAAATTAAAAAAATGAAATTGTTGGATATAAATTAGGGTTAGTGCTTACCTTATGTTTGTATGCGGAATCCAAACAGCCGTTTGAGCAAAAGCTTCTCAGAGGCAACACACAATTCTAAACAACTCTAACATTCAACGAAAATCTCCTCTTTATCTTTCAAAGTGGGAATCCACCGTTGTTATACCTCTACGACCACAGCCATAAATCATGCACCAATAAAATATATCAAATTAATTTTTACTACAGCTACTAATGCCCATATATGTATCTGGTATAGTTTATACTAGATATAATTCCCACGCACGCGCGGGTTTTTTCTAATCATTTAAATAAATTATTGTTTTTAATTTCGGGTTTTAATTATTATAACAGGACCTTCAAAACCATTGTACTTTGATTGATGTATTGAATTATGGTTATTTACGAATGTAGTGGGTTTTAATATTAATTAGATTTGGAAGAGATGTTCTTGCGTCAATGATTGTGCGTGAATGAATGATAAGAGATCGAGTTTGATTGATGGAGGAGGAATTTGGGAATGTTGGGACTTCAAATATTTAGTGGGAATGATATTGAATTTTAAGTTTCAGCCCAAATCTTTGAAAAACTTGCTCCACCGTTTTCAAGTTTTAATTTTTTATATTTTGACACATATATTTTTGTAAGTTTTTATTGAATGATTACAAATCACATTCTTTTTTTTGTAGAATATGGATAAATTTAGAAGTATTTAGGCTTTTCTTATTTAATATTTAAGAAAATAATAATAATAATAATTTGATTATTACTTAATAAGGTATGATTTGATTTTTTTGAAATGTAAAAGTCCCCACTAGGGGTTTTGTTTTATTATATAAAAGATCATATCGTAATAAAGATTTGCCTTTAATGCTTTTCTAACTTTGTTTACCCGCGTGCCTGCAGCTATACTTTTAGAATCATATAGCAAGCTTGCCTTTAGTTCTTTTCGACCCCAAATCACAAATTTGCTAACAAAACAACCCTAATTAAACAAAAACCCCTTTCACCTAATCACCAATTAAAACATATAATACGATTAAAATTAAAAAATATATATAATACCCGTAGGTCCCTCTCCTGACGTTATTTTTATTTACCATTCTAAGATAATTGATACATCTTCTTCACTAATTGTGCCTGATTTGATGGATCATTCATTTGTGTTTGCTAGTTACATCTCTTTTAACTCTCTAATCCTACTACACCCATCCACTAATATAGCCATTCCTGCAATGGCGTTTCATCTAGTATAGTTTCACTTTAGGTGATTCTAGCATTTCATCTAATATAGTTTCACTTGAGTTAAGCATATCATAAAACACCTTACATACATCAGATTCAGCTATCAATTAACTAATGTAATAACAAATTTGAGTCAGGCATATCAAAACACCTTATATGCAACAATTAACACAACAATTTTAGACTTCGAACAACAAAATCAAATGCAAACCCATTTGAGCTATCTGTATGAATTTAATATTCATCTGGTTGGACTTAAGAGACTGCCATTAACAACCCATTTGAGCTTAAGCCAAACTAAGTGAACCACCCACATTTCCACAGGACATGATCAACATAAAGTCTAATACTTTTGTTACAACTTCCAAGTTTCTATTGACCGGAAATTCAACTGAAAACCCCCATCTTAGACGGGTTTAAAACCAGATATTTGGTTGCATCTTGATATTGTTACGGTGACATTCGGATATGTCTCAAGATGTGTGTTTTTGTATGGGGTTTTGTGAAAAAGATATTTGGTTGAAGTTGATGGTGACAATTTGTAGTGAAGAAGAACCACCACCCAAAACTGCCTCCGCCGCTTAGAGCCGCTATCGACTGAACGAGATGTGAAACGCCATTTTGAGTATTCTGTGGTTTGAATTGATTTTGATGGTGTACTTGCTGTCTCAAGAAGCATTGGCGATGCTCATCTGAAAGATTGGGTATTGGGTGAACCCGAGACCAAGATTTTACCATTGACAGACGACTTAGAGTATTTAGCCTTGGCTTCTGATGGACTATGGGACGAGGTACGCTATCCTGTCGGGTCTGACTTTTAAGGTCAAAGTACACTTATATCTACCTGTCTGACACTATCCATAACCAAATTTGAGTAAAAGTTGATGGTTACCATGAACTACATAAGTACATAACAAACACGACACATGGAAATATACAGGCATTCATGTTTATGAAAATATTTTAATAAATTTTGGGTTGAAAATTTATATGTTTGACTTCAAATGTTTTCAGGTTGGAAATCAAGAAGCTATTGAAGTCGTAAATCGATGCATGACAAATGTTTCACTAAAACAGAAGAAAGCTTGTCGCCTTGTCGGTTTAAACAAATAAAAAGTAGGGTAAATAATAACTGGAAAGAAAGTGAAAACCACTTCACTAGTGAAAACAATGAACCTCAAAGAAAGGCTAGACGCGTTTCATTTGTGAACCAGGCTAAGAGCACGACTCACAACCTGCAGGACCAGAACGAGAACCAAGACCAGGACCATGGCTTGACTCATGATGGGCTAATGGATTCTTGCAAGGAGCTAGTGAACCTTGCTGTAAGTAGAGGTAGTTTAGATGATATTACAGTTATGATAGTTGACCTTAAAGCTTTCCAATAACCAAAACAAGGAAATGTGCTCTATTTTTTGTACATTGTGTATTAAAGAGGTTTTACGCTACGGTATATTTGGCCATTTTTTTTCTTCTGGTTTTCGATGACCAGGAGTTATCTTTTTTTATTATCGTAAATGCAGTTGTTCGTTGAGTTGGATTTTGAGGTTTATGTCTATTTTTCTATCGCTTTCCACTTGCAGAAGTCGATTGTGTTCAAATTTGTTGCATTTCCTGCTCTCGTTAATAAGGAGGATTATTTTAGCCCATGCGTTGTGGCAAGAGGTAAAAGATTAAATTTCATATGCGGGAACGAAATCTTACAATATCTTATAATTCATTGTATTAAGAGTGTTTTAAATTTAATATGAAATATTGTTATGAAAAAATTAAGGGAAATGACAAAATAACAAATTTTACAAACTATTTTTACTAAAAAAAAGCCACTATAGTCATGAAATCCGCAAGATTTGACTAGCAAAGTCATCCTTGGAAGAAACTAACGATTTCAACTTAAAAGTAGCATATAGACCAAGTAAGATAAGCAAGCAAAATTTTGTTTCTTTGACCAATGTGGGACTACAAAATTAAATTTTCACAAAAAAGTAACCAAGCAATGAATTGTTTTGAGATCTTAATCTATATCGTTTGTAATCTTTTTCTAAAGCCATTAGAAATTTGATTCCAACAGTGGTCTCAATTAGTGCAAACCCCCTACCTCACACCAATCAGTACCAATGGAATACACTCCTAAGGTAGACGTCCAAGCAAGACTACACTCCTTAAACCAAGGTTTTAATCTCCATTCATGGTGGAATCATACTACTCGTCCCACTACACCATTAACTCCTCATTCTCTACACACTGCATGACAACTTTCCTTACTTGAGCTATCAACTTCACTCTCAAACTTGACAGCTTTAGTTTGATAGTATTTATTATCAGAGTCACTACTTCCTTCCAACTTTTTCTTTGATTAGCAAACAATCTCTTTTTTCTCTCTTGCAAAATGAAACATACACATGCTGCCCATACTAACCAGTAACCTCCTTATCGCGCTCATGATGGATCTATTACAGGGGACTTTCAATAGGTTATGCAGTATATCCTTCCACTTCTCATTCAAACCTTCCTAATCCATTTTCTTTATCATCACTTCCCATATTTAGCTATCCTATCTTGAGTTGATAATCTCTCCTAACGGTAAGCCATAGAATAAAGGAGTGTTTGGGTATACAGTGAGAATACCATATTAGATCACACCACGGGACTCTGTCTTCATTATGTCTTAAATCCTTCCAAGCTTTGTTAACTGAGATTTTCATTATTTCTCCTTCGTTAGTGATCCAAAACGGCTTTTCATTGTACCATATGTTAACACAATTTATCATGAAAACAGTAGAGGTACCACCATTGTTGTTTGATATCAACTATCAAGTATTGCATATATTGCTGGTTTAATTGTTGCTTTTAGTGGCGTAAATGCGTAATACAAGCATAGCTGCTAGCGAAAATACTTTAAGTGAAATTGAGAAATGTAGCTACTTAGCTTGACTCTAACTGATATGTAACATAATCTATATTGATGATGAATATGTAAAGTCGTATGTTTAAACTAGAATGTGAAAATGAAAGTTAAATAGAACTACATGGATTACAGAGTGGTGCTTGTTGTAGAGCCATTCTTTCCAGAAAAGGAAAGGCTGATGCTTTAACTAATGATCACAAAGCGTCACATGAGGATGAACGTAAAAAGTTACAAGCTAAGGTACAAATTCACCTGATAAAATTACGAGTAGTTAATTACAATCAAGCTATTGATGAAAATACAATGATAAAGAAGGTCATGACACATATGAAAATTGCCAAACCAAGGGATGGTGTTAGCACAACATATAAGCCCGTGACAAATGCAAGAGCCATTGCGACCAATGCAATTCCTGTAAGAAAATATAAAACCACAATTCTGCCATCAATGTACTTCTGCTCTTTCTCATCAGCTTCATTAAAACGATTGCGATATATCAGTAAATAAATGTGTCCAAGTAGAACAGAACACGCACAAGAGAATGCTATAGCATTAGTGACGACAAATGCTCGAAACGCTGTTTTTTTAAGTAGAAAGGGTGTTCCTTGTTTGGAGCCATTGCTACTATCAAAACCACCTGGCACTGTAAAAGCAGCTGCAAATCTTGCTGTCGCTATAAGAGTGGCGACTAAAACAAGATTGTCCACAAACTTAAAATGTGCTTCAGATTCTTTAACTCTAGCTTCTGATTCTTTTTCGAACCAATCAATGATGCTTGAGTTAGGAGACAAGGAGCTTGTTTCAGTTATGTTTGCATCCTTATCAAAAGAGCTTGTTTCATTATGTATGTTTGTATTCATGGCAATGCCCTGCATAATTTTAAAACTTTTATTACAAGTCACCTCAGGGTGAATAGATTGCTTATTTATGTGCTTATCTAATAAAGTTAAAGCACATAAACGGTGAAGAGTGTTTGGATAAAACTGCTTATATGCTTGTAATTAATAAGCAATTCCAAACAAGAAATATATTTAATTTGTCCTAGAAGTAATCGTCTTATAATATTGGACACGTATACAATAGGTTTCCGGAATTCATCGTAAGAAGAAAATATGTACCTTAATCAATGTCTCTCTTTTTTCATCTGAAGATGCTAAGTCCAAAGGAGTGCACTTTTCATCATTGAGGGCATGAATGTCAACCCTAGAATCGATTACCATTTCCATCATTTCAAAGTTCGAAGCCACCAGTAAATGAATCGGAGTGTTCCCATTGCTATCCTTTTGATTAATAAGACTCGTAAATGATTCATCCTGAAAGATGAATTTAATTACTTTGGTTTTGTTACTTTCAACAGCAACATGAAGAATGTTTCTTCCTTTACTATCAATAAACTCTGAGCATCCGAGACACTTGTTTTTAAGAACCTCCATTGTTTCACAATGGCCAAGACGAGATGCAATGTGAATTGCTGTAGTACTTATGTCACCTTGAGTCATTATCTCATATCCAACGGAATAGTCCTCATTTAGAAGCTCCCTAGTTGCTAATGAGCTATTATGATGAATAGCATAAATCAAAGGCGTCCAACCATTCTCATCTTTTGCGTAAAGTAGATCGCGCTTTGCATTTAGGAGATGCTTGATACACTCTGAAGAATACATATCCAGGGTACAATAACTATATTATCTAAAGATAAAGAAAACTGGAAACATCATTTGTAACTATTTATAAGGTGGTGTTTCTTTTGCAACAAAGATTACCTACAGAGTTAGAAATGGCCGCTGCGTGTAATGCTGTTTTGCCTTTGGGTCCCATAAATATATTTTCTCCGCACTTCATCAGAATTCGTTTCACGATTGCACAATACCTTCTTTCCGCAGCAAGGTAAAGTGGGCTTTCACTGAAATCATTGATATAATTCGCAAGTTGAGGAACTTCTTCAATCAACCAGAAGACCACTTCAATATGATGATTTTGTATGGCAATATGCAATGCATTGTGTTTGTCCTTGAGCCTTATGAAGAGATATTTAATGGAATCGTTGTTCTCTTTCAATTTGTTAATTATAAGTCTAAGAACATCCACATGTCCCTCCCTCGCAGCAACATAAACCGGCGTCTCCCCTTCAGAATTGCGACTATAAATTAGGGAAGGTTGTTCCGCAAGAATATTTTCTACATGGCCCACATCTCCAAACTTTGATATAAGATGAAGAATAGTGTTATTCAGTTGAAGTAGGCTATGATCAAGTTTGTTCACAAACATCCTTATTTCTGTGAAAAAGATTAATAGTAAATTGCAAAAATCATCCTTGTGGTTTGGCCAAACTGAAAGTGCAGCAAACGTCCCTATGGTAACTTACGAGTGCAATTTTAGTCCCTGGCCAAACTGAAATGACTGAATTGCCCATGGCTTCTTCCCAGTCAATTTTCCCTTGATTTTTTTAAATTTTTTATAAGCATAATGTGTATAAGAATGATGTAAACATGAAGAACACCTCCATTGAGAATTCTATATGTTAATCAAATACGATAACCACAATCACAAGAACATGTCTTCAAAATTTCCACCTCTAGTTTTTGTTAGACTTGTTATTGTTAAAAGGGGTATATTATTAGACTTGTTCTTGTACACACCGGCGCTTGATTGTGCATCAAGGCGCATAAGCTTTATGCATCACGGCTCCATTTCTTATGCATCACGTCAAATAATTTTTATGTGGGCGTCATATTTAGGGTCAACGGGGTATATTATTAGACCTGTTCTTGTGCACGCCTGTGCATAAGCTCTTGTGCACATCGGCGCTTGATTGTGCATCAAGGTGCATAAGCTTTATGCATCACGGCTCCATTTCTTATGCATCACGGCGCATAAGTTTTATGCACCATCTTTTAAGGGCCCGTTTGGTTTGTTGCTAGGAATGACAATGGTTATCGGATTTGGTATGGGGTAGAATGACAATGGACATGAAAAAGTGTATCATTACGATTGTTTATGTTTGGATGACAAAATATGGTATGAAAAAGTATATAGATATTTGAGTTTTGTAGTGGAAAAGAGAGGGCCCCACGGGAATGGATTTCATAGACACCAAATTGGTGTGTAATGAATCTATGGCTATGATATACCCATTTCTTTCCTGGGCCCACTTAACAAACACCTTGAATCGGAATGAAATCCATAGACCCATTCCGATTGGGGGATACCAAATGCACCCTTAAGCTTTGATGTTCTTTCTCTTTGTGTACAAAGGTTTTAAACCATTGGCTGTTGCTAAACATTATTCAACATTCACATAATTGTACAAAGGTTATTTAGTTGGTTTAAAGTGTGTTAGTGAAAACTCTTCATAAATTTATTGACCCAATTGAATTCACTTTGGGAATAAGTATTGTTGGTCGACGCAGTTTGAGCAAATGACGATACCTTACTACTAATAAGAAGAATAACAATAAGTTAACCCAAAACCACAATAACACCATTTGTACTTTTCAACGTTTATAAATCTTATTAGAAATGAATCAAATATTTACAAGGAATAGTTTACGGTACACTATTCCGATTGATGACAAATGAAACTCTCCTATTAGAACGACAAGAGGTAGCTAGCTTTGCTTTGTTCATTCCTAAGAGAAAAGGACCCTATCAACTATTAGGGAGCAACTCTCACTGATTTCTTTTATTAGTGAGTTTCACCCTCAGATAACCATTATAGAGTAACACCCCTTTGATAACGACAAGAGGTAGCTAGCTTCAGATAGTAACACCCTCTCATAGCTATCAGGGAGTGACTTACTTTCTGATTTGTTATCAGTGAGTGCTTTACTCTCTGATCCTGATTAAAGACTGATCTGCAATGAATGGATTAGGCTATTTTATGTTTAAATACTTGTCAGAGACAATTGGGTCGAGCTCTAACCCAACAATCTCCCCCTATTTGAATATACAAATAGCCTAATCTAAATCAGTAGTAAGTGAGCATAACGGCTTCTTCTTACATACTGAATTACAACAAGGAATGAAGTAATGGAAAGATACAGTCTGATTCCTTATTGTAGCTGAACAAAAAAATTATACTCAAAATCCTTGAACTATCATCGTCAGAGGTTCAGAGTTACTATGGGTTCAACATGTTTAGTATTGTAACTGGCTATCTTCAATACTGGTCAGAGACTATTGGATCAGCTATTCTACCCCACAGCCTCCCCATGTTTAAATACAGAGATAGCCTAATTTAAATCAGTTGTGAGTGAGCATAAAGGCTTCTTCTTATAAACTGACGCACAACGAAGAATTAAAATAAAAAATCAATAAAAATTGACCTTTTGTTGTTAATGTCTTCAGTGAAGTTTTTTGAGGATCAAGGAATATTCCATTCACCGAACACTCCCCGATGCGCCTTTTGAGCATAATCTGAAGACATACCATCCTTCCCCTCAAGCTCCCCCTTCAATAGCCTCTGATGCCCCATCATTTAGTAGCCTCTGATGCTCCTTTCTCCTAATTTGGTTGCTACTGAGAGTAACCATTTTTCATACCTATCATAACCACTCTTCATAGCTTGTGAGAACTTATACTCGCACTTTTACAAGAACCACTGAAACAGAAATTTCAGGATGAAAACATTTACTCAGGACATGTTATCCTAGTGAACTTATTTTTGAACGAGCGGACTTGCAAAAAATTAGTACTAAGAAGAGTGTGGTTAAAAGAACTGGAAAGGAGGCTGATGGAGCTTCTTGTGCCCAAGATCATCGTGATAGTACACGATCTTGTAGAAATGAAGCAAGATTATTTTCGGGTAGGGTATATTTTGGTGGGGTTTGAAGAGGATGGTTCTGGTTTTGTGTTATTAGCCGTCATTCAAGAACGGCTATGGATTATTAGCAGTCATTCAAGAACGGATCTGGATTAAGAGAAACCCACCCGCTTTGATACACTTGTTGGTCCACGCAGTTTGAGCAAATGATAATACCTACTACTAATAATAAAAATAACATCAAATTCACCCAAAACCAAAATAACACCATTCGTACTTTTTAACGTTTATAAATCTTATTAGAAATAAATCAAAGATTTACAAGAAATAGTTTTCGGTACACTATTTCGGTTGATGACAAATGAAACTCTCCTAATAGAACGACAAGAGGCAGCTAGCTTTGCTTTGTTCATTCCTAGGAGAGGAGTATCCTATCAACTATAATACTTTGTATTACTTTATGTGTTTGTTTAAGATCTCTCCTTACCTTCTGTTTTTATAGAAGGAGAAGTACTGTGAATTCACATGGGTACAGTAGCTTGCCAACTTGAAATAGAAAGCACGTGCCTAGTATGCTAGGTTTAAGCATACTTTTGGTTTACCAGTGCTGGCAACTATTTGTACCAAAGGTTACTTTCTCTTCTTTTGATAAGTCCTTTTGCTTATCTTCCCAAGAAGTTTCCCATCCAGACTTCAGAGACTAATTTGCTCTTCAGAGTCAGAAATACATTTGTCAGATCTCAGTGACTCTGGTGTTGTTTGTAGTTCATTGTACTTTACTCACTGATACCGCATCAGCTTATAAAGTGATTCTTCAGGTGGTCTTCAACTTCCCTGAAGCTTGACTGTTGATTGAGCTTTATACAACCCTCACTGATTTCTTGTATCAGTGAGTTTCACCCTTAGATAACCATCAGGGAGTAACACCCTCTAATAACCTTCAGATAGTAACACCCTCTGATAGCTATCGAGGAGTGACTTACTTTCTTATTTGTTATCAGTGAGTGCTTTACTCTCTGATCCTTATCAATTACTGATCTTCAATGAATGTATTAGACTATTTTATGTTTAAATACTTGTCAGAGACAATTGGGTCGAGCTCTGACCCAACGAGTATTATACCGCCAAAATGGTTATTAAATCGTTTCATCTTCAACTAACACATTTATCACGATCTATTACTTCCTCATTTATACTTTATTTACATCTCCAATTAACCA
The DNA here is from genome assembly GCA_021014915.2 of Artemisia tridentata subsp. tridentata. Classification (NCBI taxonomy): domain Eukaryota; kingdom Viridiplantae; phylum Streptophyta; class Magnoliopsida; order Asterales; family Asteraceae; genus Artemisia; species Artemisia tridentata. The sequence goes on from CP139504.1 coordinate 13,412,913, forward strand.
TCTTCATCCACTTTTTCGACGCAAAATCGCATTATATTTAAAGATGTGCATCCACTTTTACGACGCATAATGTGGGTGCATTAGAGTGCATCACGGCGCATAAAAATGGTGCATCAAAATCAAAGTGATGCATGAGAGTGCATCAGACGCATAAAAGTGGTGCATCAAGGCGCATAATGAGTGCATCACGATGCATAAGGTGTGCATTTCACAAGATGTAGAAGTGGTGCATCACGGCGCATAAGGAGTGTATCAGGGTGTATAAGTAGTGCATCATGGTGCATATTAAGTGCATAACGGCGCATAAGGTGTAGATGTAAATAAATCGGCGCATAGCATAAAGCGCATACAATATCATAATGCACACTTATTAGAAGTCGTAGGATATGACAGATGTCATGCATCCAACCATTATTTTCGAAAAGTTCATTTTGGTAAATTATATTTGCGTCGTCAATTTTCGTATTTTAGTATATAGATGGTTCAGTTAAGAAATTTTCTCCAATGATAAGGAATACAATGGGGGTTTTCGTTGTATTAAAGTTGCTTGGTTAAAAAGTTATAAAGGAATGAAAATCATGTTTTTTCTTTTACTTTTATAGATCGAAAATTCTCTGAAATAGCTTAATTCGTTAAGCAATTTCAAAACGAGAATATTTAAGATCAAATAATAACAAACAATATCAAGTGATAACAATTAAACATAAAGCGACGTAGCAAACATCAAGCACTTTAACAAAAAAATTGCGTCATTATGGATTTATGGTCACCCAAACTTTTAAAATGTTAATAAAATTATTTGTTATTACATATATAAGTTTCGTTCTATCAAATTATAAAAAACTTACTTATATATGCTTCTATATATGTATACAATGATAGTTATAAATATCAATATCAATGTTAATATCGTAAATAATATTTCCCAAGGTTACTAGCTAATAACAGTTTTATACTTGTATAACTTTCGATGGAAAAAAATATTTTCATGTACATGTATGTCAAGTTGCGAGTACCATTTTAAGAACAAAATTAAACTAGCATGAATTTAGGAGTAGTGGGATCATGGGGGAGAAAGAGTCTTTCGATAATAGAATTCCAATACCCTCAATTTAGTGAGTAACGGAGTATTACCTACTTTAAAGAATTGCACTAATAATTGCACTAATAAGTTTCTTAAAGGGACGTTCGCTACACTTTCAAAAAGATGATGACTAAACATGCAATTTGACCAAACAAAAAAGACGATTTTTGCAATTTACTCTATAATTAAAGTAGGAAATTAGTGTTGTAAGATTTACCTTGACGTTTATCGTCATTCAATGATGGTGGATTCCAGTATCTTCCGTATTCCGTCAACAAAACGAAAATGCGGGCGTCATATTTAGGGTCACGTAACAGGGGACGTAGAACCGCCTTTTTAATACGAATCCACTCTAATGGTAAGTCCTCGGGAGATAATACATTTTTCAAGAGCAGCTTAGCCACCTCCACGTGATTATGGAAAAGTGCGACCCCCAAGGCGGCTTGATAGTCCAAGTCATGGATCCAGGAGAACCGTGGATTTTTATTTGTTTGTTTGGCACATTCTATGAAACCTTACACCATGTTTGTAAGTTGTTAGGATCTCTGGGAAATAAGAGTTTCATTGTTGCTGCCGATAGTGTTAAGCTGGTTCCTGCCGATAGCTTTTGGTTCCTGCTGAAAGCTCATTGCTGCCGACAGTGTTATCTTGTTCCTGCCGATAGTGTTGTTGCTGCGGATAGTATTATTTGTTATCCATATATTTAGAATGTTTGTTAAGATTTATTTTTAGAAGAGATTGTTGTTTATCTCTTCACACGTTTTCTTGTAGAACGGGTTAGGGTTAGGTGATCTTGTTAGTATAAAAGATAAACCCGTCTATGAGTTTATGTACGCCTTTAACGTTTTTCAATATTCAATATCACAATTCCTAGTTCATAGTTTGATCCATAGAGGATCATTGTCGTTTAGAGTTTTCTTCTTTATTATACTTGCTGTTTAGTTTCCGCATAAACACAAGTCTTACTCTTAGAGATTCTCGTTTAACCAAGCTCAATTAAGCTCGAAGTACTCGATCCTACAAGTGGTATCAAAGCCTGGTAAGGATCTCTGATAAAGAAGGAAAAGTTCGATTTCATATTTCACAACCCTCTTTCAATGGAAGACGAAATCCCTCAAAACAATGTCATTAACCCTGAAGAACAACAACCCAAACCTGAAACCTCACAAGTCCAAACACAAATCCTCACCACCATGTCCACCAACAATGCTAAATTTCCATATCTGAAGAAAGATGAGTATGAAGTCTGGGCTATGAGAATGGAATATTGGATCACAAACACTGATTACAATCTGTGGAATGTGATTCTTAAGGGAAATAGTAAGAAGAATACTGGAAGGGATAATGATGGCAATATCTATATAGAGCCACCTGTTACTGCAGAAGAACACCTTGCTGTTCAAAGGGAAACCAAGGCAAGAACCCTTCTACTTCAAGCTATTCCAGAAGATCATATGAGTGATTTTCATCACTTGGATGATGCTAGAAAGATCTGGCATGCTGTAAAAGCCAGATTTGGAGGGAATGATGAATCCAGAAAGATGAGAAGGTCTATGCTCAAGCAAGAATTTCAGGAATTCAAGATCTCTGAGGCTGAGGGGATTCACAAAGGGTATGACAGATTCCACAAGATTCTGAGTCAACTCAACCAGTTGAAAGCTAGGCCGGACGATGAAGACTGCAACACCAAGTTTCTGAGGGCTTTGCCACCATCCTGGTCTCAGGTTTCCATAACACTCAAAGCCAAAGGAGGTCTGGATTATATGAGCTTTGATGATCTGTACAACAAGTTGAAAACCCTTGAACTGGATATCAAAGGATATTCCACCTATACACCTCATACTCCAACCCATACTGCTTTTGTTAGTAACTCTGGTGCTAACAAAGCATCATATGGAAACAGTCCAACACCATCAACATCATCAATCTCCTACTCATCTGCCACACCAAAAGCTCAGACCAGATCTGATAATCTTGTAGTAGAGGTGCTTCATTCGTTTGTTGCTGAGAGTGAACCACAGCAGAAGATTGCTTATGAAGATTTCAATCAGGTTGATGAATTGGATCTGGAGGAGATGGACTTAAGATGGCAGGTGGCTATGATTTCGTTGAAATTGGAAAGGTTTCAAAAGAAGGCAGGAAGAAAGGTCAACTTTGATGGTCAGGAGCCTGCCAGGTTTGACAGAAGAAAGGTGAGGTGCTATAAATGTTCTCAAACAGGACATTTTGCTAGGGAATGTCCAGATAAGAAGGTGGATGATAAAGCTCGGTATTCTGCTTTCAAAATTCAAGAGCTGGATTCAGAGGACCCTAAGGCTTTAGTGTCTGTGGATTCGATGGTGGACTGGGAGCATCATGAGAAGGCTGCTGCAAGTGGAACAGATAAGGTCTTTGGGATGGTAGCTGGATATGGTGAGAAGAATCAAGTGGCTGGTCAGTTTGGAATGATGGGTCATCCATCTCAGGTACATAACTGCCCATTTGGTAGTGATTCTAAATATGATAAATTGAAACAGGAATTTGATGATATAGAAAGTGAAAATAAGGATAACTTTATTCAACTTAAGGCTCATAAAAAGGCTGTTAAAACTCTAGAAAAACAAAAGGTCTGGTATCAAAAACAACAGTCTGCTTATGAAGTAAAAATAAAGGTATTGGAAAGAGATTTAAAAAATGCTATTAATGAGTTTAAACATTCTGAAAGGGAAAAAGCTAAGGTAGTATTAGAAAATCAGGATTTAAAGTCTAAACTAGATAATACCTTGGCTAGATTTGATAAGTGGAAAGAATCATCCACAAACCTTCACAGGCTTATTGATAGTTCTATGTCGTCAAAAACTAAAAGAGGTTTAGGGTTCGGTGACCTGGTAGGGCCAAATCAGTATTATGACCCTAATGAGTATAGTGTTTTTAACCCAGAACCTGTAGATTATAGAAAGCCTGTAAAGTATGTGAATGAGGGAGGGATGAATGATGTTCCTCCACCCATAACTGGAACATTTAAGCCTGCTAATCCTTTTGATGACTTTGATGATTCACAAATGATGTATGGCAAACAGGCAAAGGTCTTGCCTAATCTTGATTGTGACTCTAATGAATTTGTCTCTTGTTCTTACAGTGACAAATCTTCAGAAATCAAGACAGATGACTATGCCACATGTGGATCAAGTGACAAGTCAGCATCAATAAAGTCAGAAGATCTCTCCTCAGAAGTAGCTAATGATGATTCTCACTCTAAGACAGCTGCATTTGAAGATATTTCTTTTGATAGTGTTAAAAACAATAATGTTTCTGGTTGTGGTTTTGTTTCAAACAATTCTAGTTGTGGTTCTGTTTCAAACAATTATGATTGTGGTTTTTATTGTGTTAAGGATAATTTTGTTTCATGTGTTGGTTTGAATAATTCTGTTTGCAATGAGAAAGTTATTGTTAAGAAAAAGACCCCTAGAAAGAAATCTTGCTTTGTGTGTCGTAGTTATGATCATCTTATTAAAGATTGTGACTATTATGAGAAACAGATGGGTTTGAATGCATGTCAAAATAGGTTTGTATGGAAAAATGTGAATGATATTCCCCCTTATATTCCTCAAGCAGCAAGGAGAACTTCAGTTGCTACTGGCAAGCCAGTTCCTGCTGGTAAGCCTGTTGCTGCTGATAAGTTCATTCCTGCCGATAAGCCTGTTGCTGCTGTGTATTCAGTTCCTGCCGGTAGGATCAATCCTGCTGGTTGGAGAAGCAATATGGCTAGACCTTTCAGAAGACCTACTAGTTCTTATTTTCAAAATAATGTGAGACCTGTTTGTTTTGACACCATGAATAAGGGAGGGGCAAGATGGAAAACTGCTGTTAAGTCCTCAGCAGGTTGTTCTTGGAAAATCAATGACCATCATATGAAAATGGGGTCCAAGATCAATGGTGGATCTCATCAATCTCCAGGGTTTAATTCTTATTGATCCACTAGGCAGGCTCAAGTCAGCAATGGCTTGAGTCTCTCTTGTATCTAATGTTGTATATGTATTCTTTTTCTCAGGATTTTCCTTTTAGAAGCAAAGATGTTGGAATTGTTGACAGTGGGTGTTCCAGGAGTATGACAGGGAATTTGGAAAGATTGCATGATTTTGTACCTTTGAATGGAGGTACTGTGACATTTGGAGGAGGAGATGGAATAATTTCTGGGAAGGGAACTATCAAGACTGCTAAGCTGGATTTTGAAGATGTACTTTATGTGAAGGAACTTCAAGACTTCAATTTGTTCTCTGTCTCCCAAATATGTGACAAGAAGAACAGTGTTCTCTTCACTGAGAATGATTGCTATGTGTTGTCCAAAGACTTTAAGCTGCCTGATGAAAGTCAGGTTGAACTTAAAGTTCCTAGGACTTACAATCTTTATAGCTTCAATCTTAGTGATGTTCAGCCTGAGGGATCACTTGCTTGTCTGGTTGCAAAAGCTTCTGTGGATGAATCTAATAAATGGCACAGAAGAATGGCCCATGTGAATTTCAAGACCATTAACAAGCTGGCTAAGAATGGGTTGGTTAAAGGGCTTCCTATGAAGATCTTCTCTAATGAGCATGATTGTGTTGCCTGCAACAAAGGAAAGCAGCACAAAGCATCATACAAGGCCATAACTGCTGTGAGCAACATCTCTGAGCCTTTGCAGCTTCTTCATATGGATCTTTTTGGTCCTACTTCTATCAGAAGTATTGACCATAAGAACTACTGCCTGGTAATTACAGATGATTTTAGCAGGTTTTCATGGACTTTCTTTTTGGGGACTAAAGATGAAACTTATCCAGTTCTTAGGGATTTTATTGCCTTAATAGAAAATCAGCTAAGTAAAAAGGTTAAGTCAATAAGGTGTGATAATGGCACAGAGTTTAAGAACTCTAATCTTATTGAACTCTGTGGGACTAAGGGGATAAAAAGAGACTATAGTAATGCTAGAACTCCACAACAAAATGGGGTTGCAGAAAGGAAAAATAGGACCCTGATAGAAGCAGCTAGGACTATGTTAGCTGAATCTAAGATGCCTACTATGTTTTGGACTGAAGCAGTTTGCACTGCTTGTTATGTGTTGAATAGGGTATCTATTACTAGTCCTCATAATAAAACACCTTATGAACTTTTTTCTGGGAAGGTTCCAAACATTAGTTACCTTAAGCCTTTTGGATGTCATGTCACTATTTTGAACACTAGTGATTACCTAGGCAAGTTTGATGGGAAGGCTGATGAAGGGTTTATTGTTGGATATTCTGCTCATGGTAAAGCCTATAGGGTCTATAATCTGTCCTCTAAAAGAATAGAAGAGACTCTCAACTTAAGATATCTTGAAGATAAGCCTAATTTGCAGGGTGCTGGTCCAGAGTGGTACTTTGATCTGGATTATCTATCTGACACCTTAGGTTATAATAGATTCAAATCAAATCTATCTGCTGGTACAAATGTTTCTCAAACTAACAATGCAGGTACCTCGGATGATGATTCTGATGTAGAGAGTGATGAACGACCTATAGTTGTTCCTTCTTTTCCCTCTAACAACATTTCAGGTTCAAAGCTCAAAGATTCTTTTGATATGGCTGGAGGTGATTCTAGTTATGCAGAAGATCTTGCTAGGCTTCAAAGACAAGAGTTTAATGCCAAAAGAGCTGCTGAGATGTTTGATTCTGGGTTTTCTAAAGAGACAAAGGAGATTCTGAGAAAGGCTGAAGCTGAAGTTAGAAGACAACTGAATTCACCTGGTGGTATTCATGTTCCTGCTGATCCCATTCCTGCTGAAAGTGGATCTGTTCCTGCCGAACCTTCTAGAGTTTCTGCTGATGTTCCTGTGTCTTCTCCATCTATTGACACTCTGGGTGTTGTTAACTCCCCTGAAAGATTTCCAATTCCTTCTGATCTTGGAAATTCAGTCTCTTCAAGAGATAAGTTGAATGATCCTCATCATCAGTCCAGAACTGGCATTTTCACTTCTTCTTCATATGATGATGACTTCAACCCCTCAATTACTAATCAGGCATCCTCCATTGAAGTCAATCCCATTGCTACCAAGAGGATCAATACTGTTCATCCTCAGTCTTTGATTCTTGGAGATATTAATTCCCCTGTACAGATAAGAAGTAAACTTCATCAACCCAAGTTTGGAGAATCTGCTTTTCTCAGTTATATCCAGGATCAGTTGAGGAGCAATCATACTGATTATTTACATTGTCTGTATGCTTGTTTTTTATCTCAAGTTGAACCAACCAGCATAGCTCAAGCTCTTACTAATGATGATTGGGTTGAGGCTATGCAAGAGGAAATGCAGCAGTTCCAGAATCAGAAAGTATGGATGTTGGTTCCTTTGCCTGCTGGAAAGCATGCTATTGGGACTAAATGGATTCTAAAGAATAAAAGGGATGCTAGGGGAATTGTGGTTCGAAATAAGGCTAGATTAGTAGCTCAAGGTCATAGACAGGAAGAGGGGATTGATTATGATGAGGTGTTTGCACCAGTGGCAAGAGTTGAAGCTATTAGATTATTTTTGGCTTTTGCTTCCTTTATGGGGTTTGTAGTATATCAGATGGATGTGAAGAGTGCATTTTTGTATGGCAGGATTGAGGAAGAAGTTTATGTTACTCAACCACAGGGATTTGTGGATCCTCAGAATCCTAATTTGGTTTATAAAGTGGTTAAAGCACTCTATGGTCTTCATCAAGCACCAAGGGCTTGGTATGCAAGGTTATCAGCCTTCTTGCTAAAACATGGTTACAGAAGAGGGGCTATTGATAAAACTCTTTTTATAAGAAAGAACTTCAAAGATATCATTCTGGTACAAGTTTATGTAGATGATATTATCTTTGGTTCCACTAATGAAGCCTGGTGCAGGGAGTTTGAAGAATTGATGAAGAGTGAATTTGAGATGAGTGCTATGGGTGAAATGACTTTCTTCTTGGGTCTTCAGGTTAAGCAGAAACCAGATGGGATCTTTATTTGCCAGGAGAAGTATGTTTATGACATGCTTAAGAAGTTTGATATGGAAAATGTGAAGATTGCTACAACTCCTTTTGAACGTCCAAAGCCTAAGTCCAATAATGAACCTGATGCTGCTGTTAATGTTCATCTTTATAGGTCCATGATTGGATCACTCATGTATTTGACAGCTTCAAGACCTGATATCATGTTTGCTGTTGGTGCATGTGCTAGACATCAGGTTACACCATTGACTTCTAACCTAAATGCAGTTAAAAGAATCTTCAAGTATTTAAGAGGACAGCCAAAGATGGGACTTTGGTATCCTAAAGATTCTCCTTTTGTGTTGGAAGCCTATAGTGACAGTGATTATGCTGGGGCTAACTTTGATAGGAAGTCTACAACAGGAGGTTGTCAGTTTCTGGGTAGGAGGTTGGTTTCTTGGCAGTGCAAGAAGCAGACTATAGTGGCTACATCTTCTACTGAGGCAGAGTATGTTGCTGCTGCTAGTTGCTGTGGACAGGTACTTTGGATGCAAAATCAGCTGTTGGATTATGGGTTCAACTATATGAACACTAAGATTTTTATTGATAATCAAAGTACTATGTGTATTGTTAAGAATCCTGTTTATCATCAAAGGACAAAGCATATTGAGATTCGACACCATTTCATAAGAGATGCTTATGAGAAGCATCTTATTCAGGTGGTTAAGATTCACACAGATGATAATGTTGCTGATCTGCTGACCAAGGCTTTTGATGGACCAAGGTTTAAACATTTGGTGGTCCATATTGGGATGGTAAATCCCTAGATGCTAAGTTTAAGGGGAGGATTGAAGCTTAAGGGGAGGATGATTCTTGTTGTTGTTGTATATTTTCTATCTTTCTTTCTTTCTTTTGGTTTCTTTTCTTATTTTTCTTTCTTTTCTTTTGGTGTGTTTCTGTTTTCAAAGTTCCTAGTTAAAAAAAAAAAAAAAAAAAAAAAAAAAAAAAAAAAAAAAAAATCTTGTATATTTTGTGTGCTAATAAATTGGTTTTGAGCAACACCTTGCAGGTACAGTGTTGGTGTTTACACCTGCACGATAAATGGTGCTCAACTCACCATGTCTTGCAGACAAGAAAGAGTTGGCTCACCATGAGGGTACGGCTCTGGTGTGACAATCAAATCCGTTGATAGCTGTAATAGCTTGCTCAAAGCTATAGGGTATTTCAACTCACCCATGATTTATTTCTGAGAGTTGAAAATGGTTCTCAATTCACCATGGATGTAACCCTTTATGGGATCCAAAGGATTGGCTAGTCCACAAAAGTATGGTTTGTGGTAAAGACACTTGGTATCCATATTTGGTATTCAATTCACCAAGGTTTGCTGTAACCTAAGAATTGGCTAGTCCTGAGCAAACGGCTACAGGTAAAGACAAGTCAAATCCGTTTATAGTTGCTGATTTGCTAATAAATCAGATGGTTATCAATGTACCATGGTCTCACACACCTAAACATTGGCTACTCCAGTAGTGATGGCTATTGGTAAAGAGACATCAAATCCATTAATTTTCAATGATTCACCTCTCACAGGAGTTAACACACCTGGATGTGATGAGAATAGTATGAAACTTAAGTGATTTGATGTACATATTGTCATTAGTAGCAGCTAAGTTCAAGTGCAAGTCATGGTGACCAGTATGCATGTTTTGAAGAAGATTTCTTATTCCTGCTGAACTATTGAAGTTGCTGCTGGATGCTATAGAGGCTGGAATCTTGCAAGTTAAGGATTTTGCTGGTTACTACTTATTGCTGCTGCTAAGTCGCAGTCCTCAAGCCTGAGAAGTTCAAAGCTCTATCACAGTGGAATCTTGCAGGTTAACCTAGTCAACCTCAAGATTAGGGGAGGATTGTTAGGATCTCTGGGAAATAAGAGTTTCATTGTTGCTGCCGATAGTGTTAAGCTGGTTCCTGCCGATAGCTTTTGGTTCCTGCTGAAAGCTCATTGCTGCCGACAGTGTTATCTTGTTCCTGCCGATAGTGTTGTTGCTGCGGATAGTATTATTTGTTATCCGTATATTTAGAATGTTTGTTAAGATTTATTTTTAGAAGAGATTGTTGTTTATCTCTTCACACGTTTTCTTGTAGAACGGGTTAGGGTTAGGTGATCTTGTTAGTATAAAAGATAAACCCATCTATGAGTTTATGTACGCCTTTAACGTTTTCCAATATTCAATATCACAATTCCTAGTTCATAGTTTGATCCATAGAGGATCATTGTCGTTTAGAGTTTTCTTCTTTATTATACTTGCTGTTTAGTTTCCGCATAAACACAAGTCTTACTCTTAGAGATTCTCGTTTAACCAAGCTCAATTAAGCTCGAAGTAGAGATTCTCGTTTAACCAAGCTCAATTAAGCTCGAAGTACTCGATCCTACATAAGTCCTAGACGTGATGCTTCCAACAGTGGTATATCTTTGCGTGAGTCTACACCTACCCCGATTGTAAGTCCTAGACCTGATGCGACCAACTGTGGTATGTCTTTGAGTACAGCTTTCGACCGACAGATTTGATAGATATTATCAACAATGAGAATAAGTTGATAACTCATTGGGGTAATCCTACCTCTACATAACTCATCTCCCATTTGTAGATGGTCGTCTATCGATGTGTAAGTTTTTTCATTTTGTATTCTGAGTATTTTAACTCTCACTAGTGTTCTGAATCTTGTTACGAAGAACTCAACCGGTGATACCACAAATTCTAGAACAACAATTCCAACAACAATTGCAATTTTTCCCACAAGATTAATATGAAGTCTTTGAGTTTGAACTATGGCCATTATTCTTGAAGGGATGTGGGTTGGTTGTGAAATATGTTGAAACACGAAATGGGCGAACGTGATTGTTTAGAACTTTAGATAACACATATGGACTACAGTTGAGTAAATGATTAGAGTAATAGTGGTTTTATATAAGTATGAGTTGGCAAAACTTATATATATGTGGCAAAATGGTCTGGTTGGGTAATGGGTTCAACTATATATCTTTGGTCAACTAAACATAAAGATAGTCATGTTCTGTGATATCAATAAAGATGGCAAGCAAGTCTTATAGAGATGAAATGCCTACAATACTAAATTTACTCCACTAGCAGATCTAAACATAAAACAATACATACACTATACCTTTGTTACAATATTAGTCTCTATATTAGCTTATGAATAAGTCTAGGGGTCTTAGTGTTAAACTCTATTAGCCATGTATGTGTCGGTTTGTTTGGCTTGTGTCCCAAGCCCAAGACCTACGTTTCTTTCCTTTTAATTGTATCAGCCGACTAGATTCCTAGGCGGTTTGGGAGTCAGTTTCTTACCCCCTCATTCTCTATAAATAGAGATGAGGGGGTGAGGGTTTATGTACGTCATTCTTTCAATACTAATCAAGGTTCGATTAGGGATACTTACTTGTGCATCGCTCTTTATTTTTCTGTTGACATAAACTGCTGGTGTGTGTGTGTCTTCTTCAACGGTCGAGTTATCCGTGCTAGTAACCAGGGTTGTAGGTTATCGAATCTTACAAGTGGTATCAGAGCCAGGTTCTAAGGTTTCTGGTTACTTGGTCGATCGATTGAAGGGTTTTTGTTGTTCATTCTTCTTGTAGGAACAGGAGGTAATTTCTGTTTGGGCTACAAGGTTCTCGACAACAAATTTCTTGACGTTCGGGTTCGTGAACGACAAAGGTGCAACAAGGGTATCAACAGTAAAGGGTTCTTGGGTCTTCGATTGTCCGGGTCCGCGACAAGGTGTAGGAGGCTTAAGGGTTTGTTGGTTTTTTTTTTTTTTTTTTTTTTTTTTTTTTTTTTTTTTCGGGTTTATCAAAGATCAACGGTGGTGGTTTTTTTTGGTCTGTTGTGGTGATAAACGAAGAAGAAAACAAGATCTGGTTTCTTTTTGTTATAAAAGGAAAAGTCAACAAAGAAGATAAAAGGGCTTTAAAATAAACAAAAAGGGACTTTGTTTATTTTTTTGTTCTTTTATTATTTAGAAAACAAAAAGGTTTTTAATTTAAGGGTATTGCACAAGGGACTTTGTAATTTGTGATTGTGAGGTTTTATATATCACAAGGTTTAGCAAATTAACAAAGGGATTAAAGAATGACGGGAGCCAAGTTTGAGATCGAGAAATTCGATGGAACTGGTGATTTCGGGTTATGGAGAGTCAAGATGCGTGCTTTATTAATCCAACATGGATGTGAAGCAGCTCTGGAGGTTTTACCCGCGACTATGGATGCTACAGCGAAAGCTGAGCTAAACAAGAAAGCTCACAGTGCCATGATTTTGTGTTTAGGTAACAAGGTACTGAGAGAGGTTACCGGGGAGACGACTGCAGCGGGGGTTTGGTCCAAGCTCGAGACTTTGTACATGACAAAGTCCTTGGCCAACAAGTTGTACCCGAAGAAGAAGTTGTATACATTCTACATGCCGGCTGGACGTACGATTTCCGAGCATATAGATGAGTTCAACAAAATCGTTCTTGATTTAGCAAATATTGAGGTAAAATTCGAGGATAAAGATCTTGCTTTATTATTACTCACTTCTTTACCAGCATCATACGAACACTTTGTGGATACCTTGCTTTATGGACGGGAAGCTTTGACTTTGGAGGATGTGATGGCCACACTGAATTCAAAGGAAATCAAAGAAAGGTCTAAGGCGAAGGGGGATGATGGTGAAGGGTTATATGTGAGGGGAAGAACTGATCGCAGGAATTCGCATCAGTCTAGGGGAAAGTCAAGATCAAAGTCTCGAGGTGGAAGACTCAAGTGCTATATTTGTCAGTCTGAGGAGCACTTGAAGAGAAACTGTCAAAAGAATAATCGCAGGAAGTCAAATGGTTTTGTCAAGAAAGATGATCAGCCAAGCTCCAGTGGTTCGATTTATGACGGTTCTGAGGTGATGATGGTTATGAGTGCAGAGGCTCTGCTAGATTGGATCATGGATTCAGGAGGTTCATACCACATGACACCCAGGTTAGATTTATTTTTTGATTTTCTGGAATGCGATGGGGGCAGGGTACTGTTGGGTGACAACAGGGAGTGCAAGATCAGAGGTATTGGCAAGGTAAGGGTACAACTGAAAGATGGGTCAAGTTTTGTGTTACACAATGTCAGGTATATTCCTGAATTGAAAAGAAACTTGATATCGCTGGGAACTCTTGAAAAAGAGGGATATACCGTAAAAATGCAGTCGGGCAAAATCAAGGTGATTAATGGTTCCAGGGTTATTTTATCTGGAACCCGAAGGGATAATTGCGTATACTCTTTGGATGGCCATGCAGTGGCGGGTGAGCTTAATGCTAGTGTTGAAGAAAAAGACAGTCTTGCGCAGGTTTGGCACAAAAGACTGGGACATATCAGTGAGGCGGGACTTCAGGTGCTAGAAAAGCAGGAGCTGTTTGGAAAGAAGAGTCTAGGTAAGTTCGATTTTTGTGAGAATTGTGTTCTGGGAAAGTCACATCGAGTCAGTTTCGGTGTAGGAAGGCACACTACTCAGGGAGTGATAGACTATGTTCATTCAGACTTATGGGGTCCGTCTCAGGTGGAATCATTGGGAGGTAAGAGGTATTTCTTATCTATTGTTGATGATTATTCCAGGAGGGTATGGGTTTATATTCTCAGGTTCAAACACGAAGCATTTGGAAAGTTCAAAGAGTGGAAGCAGTTAGTAGAAAATCAGACTGGGAGGACGGTTAAGAAGCTTAGGACAGATAATGGTCTTGAGTTCTGTAACCGGGAGTTTGAACAGTTGTGCACAGAGAGTGGGATTGCTAGACATTTGACAGTTGCCGGGACGCCGCAGCAGAATGGATTAGCAGAACGGATGAATAGAACTCTCATGGATAAGGTACGCTGTTTATTAATTCAGTCTGGATTGCCCAAGACCTTCTGGGCGGAAGCGACATGTACGGCCGCATATCTTATCAATAGGTCACCATCGACAGCGATTGAGAAAAAGACACCTATGGAGATGTGGTCGGGACATCCAAGTGATTATGGGATGTTGAGGATTTTCGGCTGTGTCGCATATTCACACGTTAAACAAGGTAAGCTCGAGCCGAGAGAGCGGTAAAATGCGTTCTTTTGGGGTATCCTGAAGGTGTGAAGGGGTACAGGCTATATAGGCTTGATAATGAATCACCTAAAATAGTCACTAGCAGGAACGTGGTCTTCAATGAAAGTGTCATGTACAAAGACACATTGAAGGATTCTGGTGCAGGTACTGATAAGTCTGTTGAGGAATTACAGGTTGAGGTGGAACTGCAAAGGTTAAATAATCATTCGCTTGAGGAAGATCAGACAGATGATCAGGAAGATGGCGATGATGAAGATGCAGGGGATCAGGATCATGATCAAACACCGGATCTCACAGATTATCAGTTGGTTCGGGATAGAGAGCCAAGGACAAGAACGAAACCTTTGAGGTTTCGAGATGAGAGTAATATGGCTGCTTACGCGTTTGCTGCAGCAGAGGAAGAAGATACTCATGAACCATTGACATACCAGGAGGCAGTTGCTTGTGAAGATAGTTCTAAGTGGAAAGCTGCTATGGATGAAGAGATGGATTCTCTGAGGAAGAATAAGACCTATGAGTTAGTAGATCATCCAGCTGGGCAAAAGCTGGTGAGCTGCAAATGGCTGTTCAAGATAAAGGAAGGGATTAAAGGTGTTCAAAAGCCTAGGTACAAGGCAAGGTTGGTGGCTCGTGGATTCACACAGAGGGCAGGTATTGACTATAATGAAGTATTTTCACCTGTAGTTCGACACACATCTATTCGGGTTATACTTGCATTAACTGCGTGTAGAGATTATGAGCTGGAGCAGCTTGATGTAAAGACGGCATTTTTACATGGGAATCTTGAAGAAGTGATCTACATGAGGCAGCCACCGGGATATGAACAAGGTAACAAGGTATGTTTGTTAAAGAAATCCCTTTATGGTTTGAAGCAGTCACCTAGGCAATGGTATAGGAGGTTTGATGAGTACATGCTGAGCAACGAGTTTAAGCGTAGCAGTTACGACAGCTGCGTATATTACAGGAGTTATGCACCAGGTGAGTATATCTATCTACTGTTATATGTAGACGATATGCTGATTGCTTGTAAAAGCAAGGCTGAGATTGGGTCTATCAAGTCTTTGCTTAATAAGGAGTTTGACATGAAAGAACTCGGGGAAGCAAAGAAGATTCTTGGTATGGAGATCATCAGGGATCGGAGTCGCAAGATTCTGAGGGTGTCACAATCCGGGTATGTTTCTAAGATTTTAAATAATTTTAGAATAGACAATGGGAAATCGGTTCAGATGCCATTGGGTGGGCACTTCAAGCTGTCGTTAAAGGATTGTCCGGTTAGGGATTGTGATGTTGAAAGGATGAGTAAGGTGCCGTATTCAAATGCGGTTGGGAGCTTAATGTACTTGATGGTGTGCACGAGGCCAGACATAGCGTATGCAGTAAGTGTTGTTAGCAGATATTTGGCGAATCCAGGTAAAAATCATTGGGAAGCAGTGAAGTGGATTTTGAAATATTTGCGGGGTACTGCAAACGTGGGTTTGGTGTTTGGGACAAATCATGGCAACCATGTGGACGTAACAGGTTTTGTTGATTCAGACTACGCAAAGGATCCGGATAAAGGTAGGTCGATCACAGGTTACGCGTTTTTAGTACAGGGATGTGTTGTAAGCTGGAAGGCAACGCTACAACACGTGGTGGCTCTTTCAACTACAGAGGCGGAGTATATGGCCCTTACGGAGGCTGTGAAGGAAGCTATTTGGCTAAGGGGACTCTTGGAAGAGTTGGGCGTGGAGCTTAACACTGTGGCAGTTAATTGTGATAATCAAGGCGCGATTCACTTATCGCGGAATCATGCTTTTCATGAAAGGACTAAGCACATCAATGTACGTTATCACTTTATCAGAGAGGTCTTGGAAGCAAAGACGGTTGAAGTTCTGAAGGTGGGTACTGAACACAATGCTGCGGATGCCTTGACGAAGGTGGTACCTGGACTTAAGTTTCAGCATTGCTTGGAGTTGCTGAGCGTCGGTGTAGGCTAATATAAAGCCTAAGGTGGAAATTGTTACAATATTAGTCTCTATATTAGCTTATGAATAAGTCTAGGGGTCTTAGTGTTAAACTCTATTAGCCATGTATGTGTCGGTTTGTTTGGCTTGTGTCCCAAGCCCAAGACCTACGTTTCTTTCCTTTTAATTGTATCAGCCGACTAGATTCCTAGGTGGTTTGGGAGTCAGTTTCTTACCCCCCCATTCTCTATAAATAGAGATGAGGGGGTGAGGGTTTATGTACGCCATTCTTTCAATACTAATCAAGGTTCGATTAGGGATACTTACTTGTGCATCGCTCTTTATTTTTCTGTTGACATAAACTGCTGGTGTGTGTGTGTCTTCTTCAACGGTCGAGTTATCCGTGCTAGTAACCAGGGTTGTAGGTTATCGAATCTTACATTCTTACTGAAATTAATTAAAAATAAAAGTTGGATGTTTCCTCTTCGTCAACTCTAATTATAACTAAATACTCCCTCCGTCCCATAATTATTGTCCAGTGTTTGACTTTTGAAGTCTTTAGTTTTCAACTTTGACCTTAAATATTTTTATTTGTGCTATATATTACTTGGTGTAAAATATATTACATAACAAAAATAAAAATATTTAAGGTCAAAGTTGCAAAATAAAGACCACAAAAGTCAACACTGGACAATAATTATGGGACGGAGGTAGTAATAAAGAGAGTAAATTGCAAAAATCGTTCCTAAAGTGGCCAAATTACAAGTTTCGTCCCAAGTGTTAAGCACAAGGATCGTCCCTATGGAAAACCTTTGGGGCAAAAATCATCCCTGACCAATATCAAATGACTAAAATACCCTACTTTTCTTCTTTTTCTATATTTCTTTTCAGTTTTTTACACATATGGTTTTTGTGTTTCGCAAGGTTTTACAAATTTACTCCTGATTTTTTTTAATTTTTTATTTACCTATTAATATTAGTATTATTCTTTTATACGTTTCATCCGTTTTTCTTACGTTTTGTCCGTTTCTTACGTTTTTTTTACATTTTCATACGTTTTTATCTATTTTTCTTACGTTTAAGTCCGTTTTTCACCATTGTCGGGAGAGACGACTTACTATTATATATAGGTGTGATTTGGTGATGTAAAATAGTTTAGTTTATGTCCTTAGAGTTTGAATATTTGACAATAATTGTCATTTATTAAGTAGTACACTAGTACATATATGATAAGCTAAATTATTGCCACTCATGTGTTAATAATTAATAAACGATCTTGAAATACAACTGAGATCATGGTTGTTTGTTGGATGATTTATTTGAATATTGGGCATGTGTTTGTTTATTTGACTTGTAACTCCATTCAAATTGAAGCTTAAAATTAAAAGAAAAGAAGGTTGGGATCCCACCTGTAAGAGCAAGAATAAAAGAAAACGGTCGTTGCTTTTAAAGTGATTCAACAACGATGGTTGGGGTGGTATAACGTTCGTTGAAAGGGCAACGAAGTCACATTCAATGCCCGTCTTAAAGTAAGCTTCTTCTTTTATACAATTTGGACCCACAATTTTCTTTTCGTGGTGCACTTTTACTTTTTCTGAAAGTGATGTCCCAGTCATATAGAATTCGACTACACTACTTCAAATTGTTCAGCACTTTATCTAGTGATTCCAAGTTTTTTCGTGTCTCAATAATTTGGAACATACTCTCACTCAATGTTTTGAAAATGGGGTTTTCAATCGACCCGGTCGAGTCATCGGGTTATCGGTTTAACCGGTTCGACCACTGGGTCAATCCGGTTTTCTATTAAAAAAAAACTCGGTCGGGTTTTGAGAACTGGGTTGACCCGGGTCACTTAAAACCCGGCGGCTCTAACCGGGTTTCGAGAATTAACTTGTTTTGTTTTAAAAAAAAAAACATGAAAAAAAACCAAACCCGGTCGGGTTCGAGAATCGGGTTGACCCAGGTCACTTAAACCCAACAGGTCTAACTGGTTCAACCGTTTTTATAACCCAGTTTAATATGACCCATTTTTTGGCCGGAACCGGTTAACCCGGCCGGGTCAAATCGGGTTTCAAAACACTGCTCTCACTTATTTCCCACACAGGGCGAAAGTAGAGCTCGTGGAGGGTCACTCCTGAAAAAAAATTTGCTTCGTGTTTCTAATTTTCTTGAAATTAATAAGTCTTTTGAAACATATTGAGTCCTAGAACATTGTGTTTCTAATTATTACCTGGTTGTCTAGTAATAAGTGGAACCTGAGCTCATTTTTTATTTAATTCAATAGTGGTAAGGGGCAGTTTATAAGGACCCTCCTTATAGGGATGATATCCGATGATTACAAGCTCCGGGTGATTGTACTATGTTAGAAATAAGTGAGAGCAATGTTCTAGGACTCGATATGTGTTTCTAATTAAACATTGAATCGTAATTTTTTATTGAGTAATATTTTTCTTTATATTACAGTTAGAAAGCATTTGTTTACTTTATCACTTTTACTTCTGGTTATGTCACTGTTCTCACATGTTGTATCTCAAAAAGCCATTTCAATTGTTAATGTGTCTAGAAGAAACTTAGATTTAATTAAACGGATTGAAAGTTGGTTTTAATCGAGTTGAATGCGTCAATTTGGTAGACGATTAACGTCATAGTTCTTTGAGACTAAGTGCATTGGTTACATATGTTGGAATATGTGAACTATAAATTAATCATAAACACATAATCACATCAAAGCACGCAGCGGAATAGATCTACAAGAACATGTAATTAATTAAATTAAATAAGACACGTACCTTAACGATTCCTAGCAAGAACAAGGAATTTCTTGAACAAGAACAAATAATATAAACCCTAATTGGGAATATATTAGATCGATCACACCAAGATCACAAGCTAAAGGAAGCTTGTCACTCGTTCTTGTACACACGTAATGATAGCGTTTCAATGAGAAAAGCTAGGTTCTTGATCACCAACAAACCAAACACTTGAATGCTAAAAGCTCAAGCCGAATTCCCTAGTGGGAATAGAAATTGTCGACTAGCCTTAGCAAGAGGGAAGAAGAAGAGAAGTTAGGCTTGTAGGGGATTCAAGATTAGTAAAAAACTAAAACACAATGGGATGTATTTATAGTTTTTCTTTCCTTGTTCTCCAAGCCAAACAAAACGACTCCCTATCCCTAAAGGGAGGGTTCGGCCGATCCTAGCATCCCACAAGGGATTCTAGATCCTTCTTTCCTATTTTTCACGTTTAGTCCTTTAACGGTCGGTAGTTAAAACCCCGTTAAGTACTAACCGTCGTTAAGTGTTTTATTGATGAAATGAATAAATAAATATAATAAAATATATTTAATTATTCATCATTGAAACTCTCACGTTAATGTGTGCAATCCCGAGCCTCGGGTTCGAAACCGGACATACGTATATTTATATTTATACACAAAACTAACAGCTCCCACTTGGATAAACATTAATATAGTAATGACATGGGTCAGCCTAGCTTTACCTTCTCAATGCCCCCAGCTCGATCCGAGTTGTGGTTCTCCTGGAAAAAACCACGTATGATGAAATTAATCACCATACTTATCCTTTTGTTACTAATACCGCATTAATTTTGGATATGGATCTTTGTCATTCCATAATTAACTTAGTTTCTCGTTTATACATAATTGAACAAGATTACCAAAACATCTGAACGTCTTCCAGATAGACTTTGGACGTGCGCACGCAAACATCTTGTCAATCCTACGAGTGGCCAAGCAGTATTAAACTTCAACACAAAGTTGAAGGAACAAATCCCTTATTGACTGCGAGCATAACCCTTGAATTTCGCATCATTTCTGAAAATAGCCCTTATAACTACCTTTTACGGTTAGCGTTAGACTATCTTACAGAAAATAAGCTACATCCTTGGCAATTATCTGTCATCTCAAGTCTGAGGATAAATTTTCATGATATACTTAATGACTATGATCCATAAAGTATAATCATGTATTTGGGATAAGTCATATATTCAATTTTTCCAATATTGAATATCATGTGACATTGGTGTCTCAACCTTACAGTTCATTCTACCAATCCTCACATTTGTCTTAGTTTAATAATATTCTCATATTATTAATTGACAACGGACTATTTAGAATAAATAAATTATTCACGGATTTAAACATGCAAATATAGGACACAAATATTAATAATGAGAATAAACGTTATCCGCACTTTATTTCATTAAAATAATAATTGTTTACACGTCCCTATCGAAATACTAATCCAACAGATTTACATGAAACTATCTGCTAAACGAAGACCAATACCCTGAGCATGTCGAGTAAACGTATCTTTAGGTAATGCCTTCGTGAAAGGATCAGCCAGATTGTCATCTGTGTGAACTTTGAGTACTTTGATTTCACCTAGTTCGACTTGTTCACGAACATAGTGCATCTTTCTTTTAAAGTGTCTGGCGCCTTTCATAACTCCAGGTTCATTGGCGAATGTGATTGCAGCAGAGTTGTCGCAATACACATTTATAGGTAATTCAATAGACGGCATCACTCCAAGATCCGTAATGAAATTCCTTATCCAAACAGCTTCTTGTGCAGCATCCGATGCAGCATTGTACTCAGCTTCTGTAGCAGACATGGCCGTTGTACTCTGCTTTTTACTCTTCCAGTCTACTGCTCCTCCATTTATGACAAAGACATAACCCGTTTGCGACTTCGTATCATCTTTATCAGTTTGCCAGGACGCATCGCAGAAACCTGTAACATTCAGTTTTGCGTCTGGATTTCCCCCGAAAACAAGAAACATATCTTTAGTATTCCTCAAATACTTAAGAATGTTTTTAACAGCATACCAGTGACCTTTTCCTGGATTTGCTGATATCGACTGGTCAAATTTTGAGCGAATGCCACATCTGGCCTTGTGCATCTAACATCATACATGATAGATCCTACTGCCGAAGCATACGGAACTTTCTGCATGTATGCCACCTCTTCAGGTGTAGAAGCACACATTTCGCTACTTAAGCCATGATCTACTTGCATGGGCAAATATCCCTTCTTGGAATTTTGCATATTGAATCTCTTCAATATTTTATCCATGTAAGCACTTTGGCTTAATCCGATTAACCGTTTAGATCTGTCTCGATAGATCTTGATTCCAAGGATATACGCTGCTTCTCCTAAATCCTTCATGGCAAAGCAATTACCAAGGTATTCCTTAACTTCATTAAGGCTTGGTATGTGATTTCCCATGATTAATATGTCATCGACATATAGGACAAGAAAAGTAGTGTTACTCCCACTAACTTTGTGGTATACACATGGCTCATTGAAATTTTGAGTAAATCCAAACTTCTTGATTTCCTCATCAAATTTCTTATTCCATTGCCTGGATGCTTGCTTCAATCCATAAATGGATCTTTGAAGTTTGCATACACGCTCAGGAAATTGTTAATTTACAAAACCTTCAGGTTGCGCCATATAGATGTCTTCATCTAGGCGACCATTCAGAAACGCGGTTTTGACATCCATTTGCCAAATCTCATAGTCATAGTAGGCAGCTATGGCTATAAGAATCCTAATAGCTCTAATATCGGCTACAGGAGAAAAAGTCTCCTCATAGTCAACACCATATGTTTGGGTAAAGCCCTTGGCCACCAAACGAGCTTTGTAGGTGTGTACGTTGCCATCCATGTCAGTCTTTTTCTTGAAGAGCCACTTACACCCAACTACCTTAGCATTAGGTGGAAGGTCTACTTCAATCCAGACTTTGTTGTCTTTCATGGATTGCATTTCCCCATCCATGGCTACTTGCCATTTTTCTTTTTCAGGACTATTAATGGCAGCCTTATAACTAGTTGGTTCATTAATGTGATCCAATAGAAAAGTTTCCTCATCGTCTATGCTTAAACATAGGCGTTCAGGAGCTTTTATAGATCTTGAAGATCTACGGATGGGTACCACTTCTACTTCAGGTGGAGGACCTAAACTTTCAAGTTCCACAGGAAGTATGTTAGTGCTTTCAGAAGGTGACGTATCTTCATGATCATTTTCAAGATCATACACTCTCCCACTAAATTCTTGAGATATTAGATTATCTTCAAGAAATTCACCGTACCTAGCTACGATGACCTTATTCTCAGGTGGGAAGTAAAAGTAGTAACCCTTTGTTTCCTTAGGGTATCCTACGAAGATACACTTAACAGATCTTTGTTGGAGTTTATCAGGTGAGTCACGTTTGACAAACGCCTCACAACCCCAGACCTTTAAGTAAGAAAAGTTGGGAGCTTTTCCAGTCCATACTTCATATGGAGTCTTATCAACCTTCTTAGTTGGAATCCTATTCAACACGTGAACAGCAGTTTCAAGAGCATAATCCCAAAAAGATAAGGGAAGAGTTGTAAGATTAAACATGGATCGCACCATATCTAATAAGGTACGATTTCTCCTTTCAGATACACCATTTTGTTGTGGCGTATAAGGAGAAGTGAGTTGTTGCACAATGCCACACTCACCCAAATAATCCTTAAACTCTTGGCTCAAGTACTCACCACCACGATCGGATCGAAGTGCCTTAATCTTCTTTTCGAGTTGTAATTCTACTTCATTTTTAAAAACCTTGAATGTCTCAAAGACTTCATGTTTATGTTTAAGTAAATAAACATAACCATAACGACTATAGTCATCCGTGAAGGTCAAGAAGTAGACAGCACCACATTTAGACACATGTCTAAGTGGACCACACACGTCCGTGTGTATCAATCCAAGTAGATCTGAAGCCTTCTCCATATTGCTATGGAAAGGTTTCTTTGTCATCTTCCCAGATATGCAAGACTCGCATTTATCAACTGAATCATCATTGATATTATTCAAAAGCCCATCGTGTTGCAGCTTTTCCATGCGTTTCTTGCCTATGTGAGCAAGACGGCAGTGCCATAAATAAGACGAGTCCAAGTTAGACTTGACTCTCTTATTTCCGATGCTATACATTGAATTATTTTTATTGGATACATGGTTTTCCATGTCAATTTCAAACACACCATTTAATGGAATAGCATTAAAGTAAAAAACAGAATTTAAAGAAACAGAAATTCCATTATCATTAAAAGTATGCTTAAAACCCAAATCCAATAACAAAGAAACTGAAACGACACCTCTAACAATAGAAGGTGCGTAATGACAATTGTTCAAAACTAATATTAAACCAGAAGGTAAAACTAGCTCAAAAGTCCCTATGGCTTCTACTGCTGCACGTATTCCATTTTCCACGTACAAGTAGCATTCCCCATAGTTCAGCTTCTTCGCTCCTCTAAGCCCCTGCGATGTATTACAAATGTGAGTACCACATCCTGTATCATATATCCAGGCATTTTGCTTACGAGGAAAAGAAAACAATTCAACTATAAAAATACCTGAAGTGCTGGCGCCCTACCCAGCCTTGGCATTCTTATTCTTGCGACACTCCTCTAGCAACAATGGACAGTCACGCTTCCAGTGTCCAGGAGTATGGCAGTGGTGACAAGCAGCCGCATCCTTTTTGGGATAATCCTTCTTGGGAGGAGGATTATGCTTCTTTGGCTTTTGCTGATAAGTCACAATCTGCTTGCCCTTGTCAGCTTTGCCCTTTCCTTTCTTGTTCACTTGTTTTGGTTTACCGGGCTTAGCTACCCTACCACCTCTTATTGCCATGACAGCAGGTGTAGGAGCTTTCTTAGTGAGTGCCTTCTCATGCTCAATAAGCATTGCATGCAATTCAGAAAATGTCTTCCCCTTGCAATGCATGTTAAAGTTACGCACAAAATCACCATATAATTTCTCATTGAGGGATTTGTTGATGAGCCCAACTTTAACGTCTTCCACAAACCCGCAATTAAGTGCATCTAGTTGGTCAAGATAACCTTTCATTTTAATCGCATGATCACTTACGGGTGTTGTCGCTTCCTGCTTGCACTTGCCCAAGTTGTCAAGTACATCATACAATTCAGCCATATGAGATTTCTGAAACATACGTGTCAGTTCATCAATCATGTTTTTCGGGCCATATTTCTCAAACTGTTTTACCAGTTGATCATCCATCCCCGATAGCATGAGACAAGCCGCATCATTGTGCTTGTCATAGGCTTCATTGTACTGCCTAAGTATTTCATTAGGCGAGTTTGCAGGAGGAGCTTCTGGAAGGTCCTCAGTAAGACATTCAGAACGTTTGGAACAAGCCTTAGATTTCGATACCAAGCGTTAAAATTCTTAGTCCCAGTCAGTTTTTCCTTTTCAAGCATCATCTTGAAACAGGAAGTTAGGTTTGACGAGTTTTCGGGTTGGGCCATTTCTACAGAAAAAGTTCAAAAGTTAGTACTTTCGATAATAAACATTTCAAGAAAATTAAACACCCATTGGTTTAAAAAAACCATTTAATTTTCTATGAAAACTAGGATCCTAATTGACGCCGTTTCATCACATCAGCTTTGGCTGCTAGCAATGAAAGTGCTCAATAAGGTACGGGATCACCCAATTGCCAATGTCAAATTGCAATTCCTAGAAATCTTGGGACTTACATTATATTGCCAACATCAGTTGCAAAATGTAAACATGTTTCATCCTCAATTCTTTATGCCTTGGCGCCGTTCCATTACATCAGCTTTGGCTGCTAGTAATGAAAGTGCCAATTAAGTTAACCGACTCAAGAAACTGTAAATTGACGTCAGTTTATTGCATTCAGCTTTGGCTGCTAGCAATAAAGTACTCAATTTACCCTTAGATGACCATCCTTTGAACATCAACATTCAGCTTTGGCTGCTAGTGATGTAGGATGAAACCTTAGGTGTTCCTTTTTGTAGTTGGGTGGCATTTAACTTAAATTTATAAGGGTAATAAAATTTTGATGTGTTAAATCAAAAAATATGTACAAAGATGTCATGCATTCATCTTTGTATCATATATGTTTTCAAAACAAAATCGTTTACTCATTCGTAGCTCAAATCATCAAATCTTTTAATTGAGGCGTTGAACAAATTACAACATTGCCTTAAGATGCTTCGTATTTATCGTGGTGTACTTGGTAAGTCTATTATTGACGCACAGGCGAGCGGAGGGACGACAGCCGCCGAAGCTGGTTAAAACCGTGCCCCTTTAAGGTCACAATTTAATGTGAGCCAACCTTAAACCCACTTTATAGTTTGTCAATAATAGGTCCGCCGCTTCGACCACTTAGTATAGTCGCAATCAATCAACTAAAAAATTATGATTTTCTTGCTAAAACAATTTTATATAATAATTTATTAATTGCTAGTCTCGCCTGGGAGCAAATTACCGCGCGAAGCGAACCACTGTCGGCACATAAGACTTGGCAATAAATAAAATTACTACAAAGGTTTCATAGTTATTAGTCTTATTTATTTTTATTATGAAAAATTACCCTCTTGTGTGTTGCAATCCATGATAATATATAAACACAAAAGATCAAGTAATTTAAAAAATAAATAAACACATAATAACAATTATATGATCATCCACGATATCATATAGCCACATGCAAACCTTTTTCAATAAATCCTAATATTAATTCTATGTGAAATTTTAAATGTATGTAACTAATAAAACTCCCATTGGTTTTCGAGCTCATTGTACCCAATGGACCACAGACACCAAATAACTTGGCCGCGTAAGTTTTGGTTAGTTAGATACCACATTGCACATAACCTTTTAATTAATATTTATTGAGGTCTTCCCCAATTTAAGATTTATTTAAAACATGTAGCAAACAATTCAAAACAAAACATACAAATCACACCATGACAAAATATGCAAGATTTTGTCATGGATACCATATTGATCACATAATCATGCATCACATATTATTATGTCAATATTAATTGTACGTATCTAATTAATTAGTAACATCACATACGGTACTTACTAATTAATCCCTAAAAATTTTCATGCAATCCTAGGGTTTCTCAAGTTTTAATTAAAAACCTAAAACCCTAATTTTTAATAAATATGGATCGAACCATATTAGGGTTTCAAAACAAAATTAACAAACCCTAAAAATTAATATTGTATGTAATCTCTACAAGATCCAATTTTTAGGTTTAAGTAATTAATTACAAGTTCTAAACGAGGCTCATGATGCCACTGTTGGAATATGTGAACTATAAATTAATCATAAACACATAATCACATCAAAGCACGCAGCGGAATAGATCTACAAGAACATGTAATTAATTAAATTAAATAAGACACGTACCTTAACGATTCCTAGCAAGAACAAGGAATCTCTTGAACAAGAACAAATAATATAAACCCTAATTGGGAATATATTGGATCGATCACACCAAGATCACAAGCTAAAGGAAGCTTGTCACTCGTTCTTGTACACACGTAATGATAGCGTTTCAATGAGAAAAGTTAGGTTCTTGATCACCAACAAACCAAACACTTGAATGCTAAAAGCTCAAGCCGAATTCCCTAGTGGGAATAGAAATTGTCGACTAGCCTTAGCAAGAGGGAAGAAGAAGAGAAGTTAGGCTTGTAGGGGATTCAAGATTAGTAAAAAACTAAAACACAATGGGATGTATTTATAGTTTTTCTTTCCTTGTTCTCCAAGCCAAACAAAACCGACTCCCTATCCCTAAAGGGAGGGTTCGGCCGATCCTAGCATCCCACAAGGGATTCTAGATCCTTCTTTCCTATTTTTCACGTTTAGTCCTTTAACGGTCGTTAGTTAAAACCCCGTTAAGTACTAACCGTCATTAAGTGTTTTATTGATGAAATGAATAAATAAATATAATAAAATATATTTAATTATTCATCATTGAAACTCTCACGTTAATGTGTGCAATCCCGAGCCTCGGGTTCGAAACCGGACATACGTATATTTATATTTATACACAAAACTAACAACATATATATAACATAGAAAACTTAACATTTTTCATTCTAAAACACGCTTTAAACCTAATTTTAACACATGTTAAGAAACCAAAAGCTAACTGAGCTGCAACGAAAATGTCCGTTACGACCATGTTGCGAGAGTTTTAAATATAAGATCCCCAATGGTGCCATGACATTTTTTGACGTTACGGCAAATCAGCTTGGCTTACCAGGTTTAATAGCAAGAGCTGTCTAGAGAAACAAAAAATGAAGCAACGCTAACTTTCATTATCGATAACGTCAAGCTTAAGGATTTGTTTATGTCCAGCTGAAAATGTGAGATATAAGCTATGTTTGGTAAAAGTAGCAGTGAGCTGTGGGCAGTAGCCACAGCTCACAGCTCACCGCTCACAGCTTCTTAAAGAAGAATTGAAAAAATGAGTTTTCCTAAAAAATAGCAAAGCTCACCGCTTCTTTGTCAAACGAACAATAAAAATCAAAAAGCTCATTGTCCATCGCTCATCGCCCCAAAAAGCTCCAAAAAGCTCCGCGTAAAACATAGTCATATAATAAACTTGAACAGGCCAATAAAACTACTTGGGTTAAAAACAAAAACAAATCACGGAGTTGGAATGCCCAATTTCATATGTCACGTGGCTATGAAGTAAACTATAAACTACAATCCTTTGTTTGAATAGATTTATTTAGTAAAGATATAAAAATGTTTAAGTAACGGATACTATAAGTTTTCCATTATCATAAAACAATTACAAGAATAAGGTTTTCTCTGTTTAGATTATTCAGTGGGAGCGAGTTTTGACTCATATGTACACGGTTTAATCGGTGTACTCCCGTAACCGTTTCTGAATCATTCCCTAACCACACTATATGTGTATGTAGTGGGGTGAACATAAGACTTATCGTGAAAATATTATGATGTATAACCACTAAACCACGCTGATAGTAGTTAGGGTTTCTCATTAATGTAACGTAAATAACTATCAGCATATGGATTATTTTCATCAAATATTTAGTGTTATATATTTGATTGAAAAATACAATCAAAACATGTTTGATTGAATAAATTACTTGAGTCATCTCGGACTTTAGATCAACAAAATCATGAAAATTTAGTGGTTTCACCATTAACGTAATAATTACTTTATAGTTTTATCACAAGTAAGTAAAGTTGTATATGACCTCAAAATATATATGACGTTATATATTTGGGGCTTCAAACTTCTCTTCCTACAAAATATGTTAACAATGATATATGTTTTGATAATTTTATAAAATAGAACCTAGATAGCAAGAAGAAAACAAGAAAGAAAGAAAAAAAAAAAAAAAAAAGAAAAAAAAAAAAAAAAAAAAAAGAAAAAAAGAAAAAGAGAAAAAGAAAAAAAAAAGAAAAAAGAAAAGAAGAAAAAGAAAAAAAGAAAAGAAAAAAGAAAGAAAGCTTAGCAATGATCCGTCATATATATATATATATATATGTATATATACATATATATATATATATATATATATATATATATATATATATAAGTATATATATACATATATATGTATATATATACATATCTCTACATTATATATAACAGGAGGCGTTACACGTAGATAATGCCACATAAATGCCACCTCAAAGCCACATAATCATTTAAATGCCACATAATCATAAACTATGCAAAATATGCAAAATTCGGAGTTAACTGTGTAAAAAATGTAGGTCTCGCAAGATTCGAACCTTGGGCTGGTCGTCCACAAACAAGCCTTCAACTAGTGGAACAAGCCAGAAGTTGTGATATGCAATTCAAAATCAAAATGTAATGTCTTAAATCCAATAATAATCCAAAACATATTATCCATCTTTAAATTTACGTAAAAAGAAATAATCAGTTCATTCATAATAACATTGTCTCAAAACCCTAATATCTTTTCCTCTAATCCCTAAAACATGATCGACAAAAAAAAAAAAAAAAAAAAAAAAAAAAAAAAAAAAAAGAAAAAAAAAAAAAAAAAAACTGATCGTTTCATTATGTATGATGCACATCCTCATTCATTCCTATCCTCACAAAACCCTAATATTAATGAAAAAAAGGTGTTTCTTCTTTTCTCATAACCCTAATGAAACTATGTTATTTTGATGATTTTGTGTATGCATATGTTGTTTTTTTTGCAGGTTTGTATCTCCTTTGCTTTGTTTAAAGGTATATGTTTTTTCTTAAAACCCTAATAAATGATTGTGTATGCATATTTTGAATGCATCGTCGTCATCTTCTGATTCGTCTTCTCATTCAAGTGACATATTATATATATACAGGCATGGAGCGCACATGATGCTGATCGTTTCTCATATGCAGCATAATGTCGCTGGTGGGCATAACCTTATAGATTCTCAGGTCATGTTGACATAGCAAGAAAAGTAGTTTTAATTTTTAGGCGTGTTAGCAAAAATATTTGTTCTTGCCTTTCCAATTGAAGGCGGTATGTGAAAAGTGGAAAAGAAGAGCTACAGTATTTTCGTTTTCTTTCATTACTTTTACCTTAAGTTCATAAAGTTTTTGGTTTTTTTGGAGATCTGGTGCTGTTTGTGTATTTGAGGTATTTCCATCGTCATCATAAAATGTGGGATTGCTGCACACTTATGATGTGTCACGCTTTACATAAATTTTTACAGGTTCATATGGGACAGTATCAAGCTATGTGGAACGGATCAGTATGTATCTATGTCTCCCTTCTCAATATATCATGTTCAGATTGTAATTGTATATAGTATCAAATAAGTTGTATGGCCACGTTATGCAGGATGTTTTTGAATGTCCAGTACTCCATTCCATCCCATGTTCATATCCCCCGAGTGCCGCCACTTGATCTCCAGAATATTTGTTGCAGACTCTGAAGCTAATTCTTGAAGCCATATGATTAAAACTAATAGCATTGTACTTTCGCCACCAACATTAAGCCACGAGCTGATATTTTCTCATCTTATAACATGTGCAGGTTTATGAAAGTCGCGCCAAGCTGTAAAGGAGTATGCGTTTGATGTGGTTCCTATAATCTTCTTACACTCATATTGTGTGATGCCATAATTCATATACTGCGTAAAATGTTTTTGTTACACATGAATTTCTGGATTGTTCATATTGGTGTTAGGATTGTTCATATTGGGGTTGTCGATCGTACATTGGTAAAATATCAATAAAAGTTGACATAAGGGAGGTAAATAATTGCGCATATATGTGTAACTACTTGGATGGTTTGTGAAAAAAGGCTCATAATAAGCATGAAAATTGAAGATGGAGCTGATGGTGTGAAATTTGGTTGGATACAGGTGAAGGTCAAGTACTTTTCATTTGCTCGAAGACTGAACTCTGTTTGGCCAGAAAGAGTGCAGGGGATCATCCCGTTTGGCCAGAGTAGGAGCATTGCATCAGTATCTAGGAACTGAGATACCGAAATGTATTATTCTTTACACTCTTTGCATGTTTGAAGATTCGGAAAGAACCTAAAATTTTGTGCTCTTCTTTACACCTGTATTTCAATCTCACGCACAGAGCGATAATCATGCTTCATATACAGTAACAAATGGTATGTTGTAACAGGCATGATTGTATCCCAAAGTTTACGAAAGAAGGGAAAGTCAAGTGACGGGTATGTTCTATATAAAAGTTTGACTTGCCTTTTGTGGATGGATTATTTTTTATGGTGGATTAGTTAATATCACGATTGGTATTGTTCTCCCATATAATACTTGGGTGTCTTCTTAGAAGGTTAGCATACTATATTCCGACTATCATTTCGGCAAGCCCGTCTGCCTTAGGTTCTTAATAGTAATATATGAACGATGCTAATATGGTTTTTGTAAGTACATAAATAGGGATACACTAAAGCTGGAAAGGTATAGTGGATCATTTTCTTCAGTCGCAATGCGGTTGAGAGTGTTTTATGTATATATAATTTTTTTGTGTATATCATGCAGATTGGGTGTACACTGCCGACACAAACTGCTGTTAGAATAGCTGCTTGCACAGTTTCTCAAGAAATGGGATTCCAACTTGGGCTCGAGGTATGTATTGTCAAGTACAACCGTAAGGTGATTTTACTTAATATGCTTGAACATTATAAAGTTTGATCGCTACGTGACTTGCTACTCTGACCGACCATTATGAATTCAGCTTGGGCATCGAACATAATTTGAATATTGGACCTGTGATGAGAGAATAATCAAGTTTTTGACTGAAAAGATGTTAGTCCAGGAGCTTATTCTAGAATCTCTTGCAAGCTACAGGTATGTTGTATTCATTACTATTGGAGGAGGATGTTTCAACTTATAGGCGGAAGTATGTGGGTTGATGGTTGGCGGCTGCTCTTATTTGGTGAAGTAAGTGGTCGTATGGTTTGCGGCTGTGGATAAAAAGAAGCCAACAGTTGGGATGGCGGACAAAGCGACGGTAGTTTGTGGTTTTTCCCTAATTACAGACCTCACTATGAATAAGAACGAAGAAAAGGAACTAAAGAGTGTTCGCGCTGCAAAACCAGCTACAAACGGATCAAATGTATTGATATGGTACCCTTAAAGGCGGCTCAGAGTTTGTAGGGATGCCACGATTTGAAGCCCGTGTAGGTTATAGAGGCTTTATACTTCAAGGTACTTTTACACATGCAATATTATATTTTTTTATTAATAGTTGTGATTTATGGTATTTATATTCTTCTTTCCTCTCTTTGATACAGGGATTTATAGAGGTGAAAAAATAAATGAAGTGCGTTTTGGTCGTTGTCCAAGAAGCAATGATGTGATAGAGCCTATGAAGAAGCCTCAATGGTTTGTCAAGTGCGATGATATGGCAAAAGAAGCACTGGATGTTGTCATAAATGAAAAAAAAAACAATAAAATCGACATTGTTCCAAAACAATATGTAGCTGAATGGATGAGGTTGTGAATTATAACATTCGGCATTGTATATCAAGGCAGCTGTGGTGGGGCCACCGCGTGCCAGCATGGTATGTTACGTTAGAAGATGATGAAGATAAGGAACTTAATGCATACATGGATCGTTGGGTAGTGGCTAGAAATGAGGAAGAGGCTATGGTGGAGGCTAAAAGACAATTCGTAGGAAAGAAGTTTGAGTTGACTCAAGAACCTGATGTTTTGGATACTTGGTTTTCCTCAGGTCTATTTCCGTTAACTGGATTGGGGTGGCCCAATGAGACACGAGATTTTAAGTCGTATTACCCTGATTTTGTACTTGAAACTGGGCGTGATATTTTGTTTTTTTGGTGTGCCCGTATGGTGATGCTTGGAATGAAATTAGGTGATGATGTACCTTTTAAAAAGGTTAGTTAAGTTTTAAATATGATTGTATACTTATTCTACTTGGAGGTGACAATTACCACCCATTCTCTATCGATGGGTCAATTCGGGATTTTTATTTGAGTGTGACCCGTACACAAGCGCTGATTTCTATATCAAATTCATGTGAATTGTTTTGCAGGTTTATTTGCACCCCATGATTCGTGATAAAAGTGGACGCAAGATAATGTGATCGATCCTATTGATAAAGTTGCAAATATATTAAAATAACCAGAGTCATAGAGCGATCTGTTGAAAGTTGTTTCCAGTAGGCTTTGAAGAAGGCTCTGGCTCATATTTGAGTTTGTTCCAGACTTGAAGCCCTTTTACTAGAAGGTGCTTTACGGTGGAGAAACTCCTGAGGTCCATGCTCAAAAGGTAGCTTCGCAATTAAACCTGGTGTTGGCATATTTTCAGTTTTCGGTGACAACAAATTAGGGTCTTCAATTATTTCTATTCCTCTCATGTTCTATGTATCCATTTAGCAGGAATTGCAGGACACTCCAATGTCACAATGTATGCAGTCACAAGGTGGGACGAACCAGGAGATGAACACCATGAGCAGCTTGAATCACAGCAGTATCGCAGCCACATTACAAATATCAGGTTACATAATGTTTCATTTATAACGTACTAAAATAATCTGAAGTTACACACATTTTGTTGATCTTTCACACGTAAGTTATTACAATAAGGTATGGGAACATTGTCAACTTCAGATTATGAAGCCGCTTTTTGGTTATTAACTGGAACTTATAGTAATCACAATGGCAGGACGGGTCAGGTAATGGGTCAAAATGAGCTTGGGTCATTTTTCTAGGCACCAGGTTGATGTTACTGGTGGCGGCTTGCTGCTGCGGCCGGCTCCTTCCCCATCTCTCTTTGAATGCCACAATCATGATGTTCTAAAATACAAAGTTGCAGCTCATTAACTATGGTCCTGGCTTTGAACAAGATATTCTTATGAGTCACTTTTTTACAGGGACAACTTTATCAGAAGTGAAATGATTGTGTGTAAATGATTTCTGAGTCTCTGTTTGGGTTTTCATTATATATCTATATACATATATATATATATATATATATATATATATGTATATATATATATATATATATATACATATATATATATATATACATATATATATATATTTCTTATGAGTCACTTTTTTACAGGGACAACTTTATCAGAAGTGAAATGATTGTGTGTAAATGATTTCTGAGTCTCTGTTTGGGTTTTCATTATATATCTATATACATATATATATATATATATATATATATATATATATATATATATATATATATATATATATATGTATATATATATATATATACTAGTTTTCGAAGCCCGCCCGATGGGCGGGCATGACTTGTAATTTTGCATTTTAATTTGATCATGTACGGATATTAGTGTTCTTTTATAGTTAATTATTATATATTCACCTGACGTGGCCATGACTTGTATTTCTACATTTAATTCATTCACATTCGGATATCAATGACTTTTATAGTTATTTTTTATGTAATGATAAAGAGACATGCATATATACAATTTAATGCGTATATATATTTTAATTTATCTGTTTTTGAGAGTTATTTTAGATTTTAATTTAGTGATGTTGTTTGGATAGTATGTATGTGATATATATATATATATATATATATATATATATATATATATATATATATATCCCGATGGGCGGGCATGACTTTTAATTATAATTTTGATAGTATTAGTTAATGAAAAATAATTTTTAAGGAAGGCGGGCATGACTTATAATTACCGTTGGATAGTTGCAAAGCCCGCCTGATGGGCGTCATGACTTATGAATATCGTTGATAAAAATAAGTTAACAACGATTTTTTTTTATCTAATTTAACAACGAAAAAAAATAAACGGTAATCGATTATGATAGGAAAAAAAGTTTCAAAGTGATACGCAGGACTACAATACCTTAAGTGCAACACATTTGAATGGAAAAGCATTAAAATACAATTTAACAAATTTATAAATTTACTTGGCTTCTGAAACAATAATATAGACTTCAATTTTTTTTCTCCTAAAACAATGATCGTGGTTTTTTTTTGTACGTTCAAATTTATTTTTTTGGAACAAAGGCAAGACTCTCTTGTTACCTGACTTGGCTAATCTTGTTGCATTCTATCGTTCATCATCAAGTTGATAAGTTTTAGTCTTTTAGAGGTATTTATTAACTTTTGGATAATTTTTGAGTTATTTCCATATACTTTTGGACCATAACAAATGAGAATCTAAATTGGGAGTTTGTGACATCAATGAGAGATATGGATTGTATGATATCATGTTAACAATGCAGGAGGCTAGAACTATGCAATTACCAAAGTGACGAAAAACCTTATGGCAGAATTGGGGAGAGTTTTAGATGAAGTAAAAGATAATATTATGACTAACAGGGCTTATATTTATCCATGTATTGCACAAAATTGTTTCTCTACATGAAAAGAAAAGACAATATATGCAAATTTGAAGTAATTAAAATTGCAATTTTAGTTTGATTCGATGCTTATATTTGCTACAACAGATGTATCCTAACTGGACGCGAACCTTCTGGTGTGTGACTTTTACGATCCGTGATCACAATGTTAGGCATTACCTTCTCCTACGGGTCGAAAACCAAAAATCCTTCTCTTCCACAGCAGGCGTGCTACTGGACAATAAACTTGGCTGGCGGCATCAAGTTCCAAACATTTGCCCGATTCTCTAAGCATCCGAAACTGTAAAAGGAAATCCGAACATTTAAGGGGTGTTTGGTATTACATGTTTGGTAACTAATTAAATAGTTAACATTTTGCTACTGAGAACGGCAATTGATAAACTTAAGTTAGACCATTCAATATGTTTAAACTTGTCAATGATGCATTAACATGGGTTTGGGGAATATTGTAAAGTTTGATGAGTATAACGTGAATTTAGTTCAACGGAAGCTCGCTAGCCAACCCTTTTTAACCAAATCACTGACCGACCCATTTTTGCCACAATGCCACTTAGGAGTTACGCTAACCTTTTTAACGGGTTTGCTTACTGGACTCTATAACAGTCGATACCCATTCCTCGCATTTGAGGTTTTCCTGCCTCTTACTTTTCTTACAGGCTGAAAGCTGTAACACATTATAAAAGGAATTAGTTTTATAAAAATTGTTTGTCATGAGTTATGAATTCTTGTTGACTATATACTACTTTATTACCTGATAGGCAATTTTAAGTTTAGCTGTATACCAGTTGAATGCTTAAAGAAGATGATGTGATTTGCAGATATATTGACCTAAAAAAGGGCATCTTATTTGGTAGCAACGTTCGTCACGCGCTGGTGGCACCATTTTTCAGCCCTTCGTTAATACCTGTGACAATAGCACATTGGAAATGAGTGGTATAAGTGAAACCATCACCACATAAAAAGGATGACCCTAACCCATTTGATTAATACATATTGGGGACATATGTGGGAACACATCATGACCGCAAGTGCCTGTTATACTGGTAGGTTGTAGCGACTCTCACTAACGGCAGTCGACGCAACCCACTTGTTGCCATGCCAATACCATTAATGGCATTGCCTGATGAAAACGCCGATTGACCAATTCACCAAGGATTACTTTCACCAACCTGGATTGGACCAATGATCCAGACTTTATGTACATCTGTATGCAAGGTAATATGACGTCTAACTCTTCCCTAAAATAATTTTACACGCTCACGTACATCTGGGTGTCCAGTTATGTTTTTATCAACTGTTCTTGTCGCATAATTACTTCTTCAAATGCAGAAAAATAAGCAATTGCAAACGACCCCTTAGTAACCAAACCTGTTCATAAACATACTAATGACTTATATCTTTACAAACGAAAATAAAAAAAGAATAGAAATTTACTTGTTTGCGTTTGAGATGATGATGAAAGATTTGAACGTTAGCCTTTTAAGCTTCCTGCCACGTGACAGACTCCTGACCCTTTTTTTTGCATTGTTAGCTCTCGGTTATGTTGTCCCTGCGCCTTCAGCCACATTCTCATAAGGCTCAGCTTATGTATGGATCTAAATAAATACAGCGTGACCAAAAAAAAAAAAAAAATCAAAAATCGTATTCACCTTGAATTCCGGCACTGCTTGGTGGTACACGGTCACTCCCCATATTTGGGCAATTTGATTGTCAAGAGTAGCAGAATCGTATCGTGCATTGGATAGTGTCGAAGTTGACTGAACATTAGTTGAAGACACTGGTCGTTGATCCCCAACTTTATTATTTGCAGAGCTACAAACAATGTCCTTATTTGTAGACGTTCTTCAGCAGTGAACTTTTCTGTTCGACCAGTAGGAGTTGTACATATGTAAATCCATTGACAGATCATTGTGCAAACTACTGGCAGCCTCCCACCGAATTGTGTATCATGGTTATATATTGGCTGCAACATGAAGAAATTAATAAGAATTAAAAGTACTGGAAACATATATAAGACTGAAAAGTAAAACAAATGTGTACTTACATGTATATTGGGCTATTTGATTGTCAAGAGTAGCAGAATCGTATCGTGCATTGGATAGTGTCGAATTTCACTGAACATTAGTTGAAGACAATGGTCGTTGATCCCCAACTTTACTATTTGCAGAGCTACAGACAATGGCCTTATTTGTAGACGTATCACTCGTAGACCTAAAGAATATTCCCTCATGCGATGGCAATGGTTTTTGAACATCACTTGATTGGGCACTTTTATGACTTCACTGGAATCCACAGCAGGAGATGCACCAATACATAAAACTGATCAGTTTCATAAGGCAAAGCCAAACACCCCCAAAGGCCCTAAGATTTACAAAAAAGGGTGTTATTGTACCAGCACTTGATTACCTTCTCATATCTCTTTGAAGCCATCTTGTAATTTTGTTTCCTGAAATGTTATTCCCTTCTTCTTTCTTTCTCCCACAAGTTTCGATCTTTTCTGGTGTAGTTAGGTCCCATGAGTCTTTTTCTTATAAGTAGCAACCGTTCAAGATAAATAAACAGGTCAAGACTTTGCATGCATATACCTTTTCAAATACTCAGATTAAAAAAATAAGAACATTGAAGCAAAATGGAAACTTGAGTAGTTAATTTACAGCATCAAATTTATTTATTTAAATGAGAATGATTCAACTAATAGGATTATAAAAGTAAATGTATGTGACTAAGAATTGTTCAAAAAGAGAACTACGTGACTAAGAATGTAATTTTATTTGAGATTTTACTTACATTCACATCTGAGGAACTATCTTCGTAATTCTCCCAGGCGAGTCTTGAAGTACGTTATGTCCAGAGCTCGTACTCTGAACAGGTTGTGGGTGAACTTCAACCTCCGTGCCAGCATTAGCAACAATGGTTGGTTTAGTTGCTGGATTGTCACTTGAGCAAGAACTTGAAGCAACTGGCATAGGTACATGTTTTTCAGCCCCATCCACATCCTCAAAATTCTCTTCAAAGTCATAATCAATTAACCGACATTAGATAAATAAATAAACATAATTGAGCCATGAAGCCTTTGATAATCCGATGAAATTCAAGTATTCAACGCACTTGTAATGAAATGGTTTTCCAATAGTGCTTCCAATTCCCTCCCCTGCACAATAAAAACAATTAAGTAACACAATGTAGGCGTTAAGCTTTCCAATATCTGATGTTAATTAAGAACTGGAGTAAACACGAACCTGTGAAAAGTGCTAGAAAATTATACCCCGCTCTCCTAATCACAACATTCGTAAAAGCTGTAGATTACACATCATAATTTCCGTTGAACATGTTATATTCATTAATAAAAAAAGGAAACTAAATGCTACAACACTATAAGAAAAAAGTGTCGCTTTTGCAGCAATGCTTGGCTGCAAATAAGAAAAGGAGAAAGATAAGTTAGATACATTTTACAGCTGTCGATAGAATAGCAAACATACCAAGAAAGAAACATACTTTCTAAGTTCTGATCGTTCAACTGATAACTTTCTTGTTTTAACAAATTGTAGGAGTCCGGGTGGTGTAAGATTGTTTCCAGGTACTGATTGGGCAGCAGATTATTGTCCAGCAAATATGATACCATCAGCATTCGAAGCGCCTGCTGTAGTAGGATTGTATATATCACGTTCTACATGCTCAAAAACAACTGAAATTTAAGTAGATGCAAAATCAATATTTCACATTAGAAATAAGCATGAACGTTTGCAGTGACAAGTAAATTCATACCAATTATCTTGCCTCTTAAGTCACTGGGAGCCGCACGCATATTTGAACCCAATGCAAGTTGACTTACGCAATTTGCATTTTGACTTTGAACCTCTGGTTGTCTACTTCGCAAGGACTTATGGCTGTTGATATGAATTACATCCATTTAAGCATAGTACTTGTATTGAAAATTAACACATCAATAGAAACAATACAATAAGATGTTGATTCATTCATGTCATGTTAGTACCAATAAAGATTAAAATTAAGAACAATATGAGTAACTCGATGTTGATTCAGAGATCAATTTAAGTATGCAAGTATACACAAGAAACAATATAATGAAGAAAAAGCAAAACTTACTCTAATCTAGCCCTTTCATATGAGGCACCAACCACGCTAGAACCTTTCCTGGTCCTTGAGGCTAGCAGCTCCACCTCAAAAACAATA
This sequence comes from Artemisia tridentata subsp. tridentata, assembly GCA_021014915.2. Classification (NCBI taxonomy): domain Eukaryota; kingdom Viridiplantae; phylum Streptophyta; class Magnoliopsida; order Asterales; family Asteraceae; genus Artemisia; species Artemisia tridentata. The sequence goes on from CP139504.1 coordinate 13,451,879, forward strand.
GCTGAACTGCAGTATTTGATGTCAATCAATAACCACATCACAGCCACACCTTGGGCAGTAACCTATAAATACAGCAAATCATTTTATTAAAAAAATGATTCAGATGAACAAAATAAGTTAGTATGAAAATGTATATACCTGGAAACTACCATCACCAATGCAAGAAATCACACGCTTATCTGTTGCAGCCTGTGCATAACCAAATGTAGCATCAACAGACCACCCAATCGACCCGTATTACTATCACGTAACGTTGGCAAAATCTGAGACAAGGTTTAGGACACAATCATCCATAGCAAGTAATTTTATTTTTAAAAACTATGCTAATATTTATTCCCTCTTTTTGCATCAAACTATGCTAATATTTACTCTCTTTTATCACGTAACGTTGGCAAAATCTGAGACAAGGTTTAGGACACAATCATCCATAGCAAGTAATTTTATTTTTAAAAACTATGCTAATATTTATTCCCTCTTTTTGCATCAAACTATGCTAATATTTACTCTCTTTAGTTTTTGACCTGTTACTGCATGGACCGTTACCGGACACGTGCTAATATTTACTGGACACGTGATTACAGTTGTTAGGATTTTATTTTGTATGAAACTATAAATTTGGGAAACATCAACTTTAAATAAATTATTTCTTTTTGAATTCGTAAAGAGGACTGATTTTGTTTAACGATAAGAGTCCATTAGAGTAAGTACTCATTAATTTGTACTAATTGGACAGAGGGAGCAATGAATATTCAAGGTGGCAAAATGGGGTGCCAAATCTGGTATTGTCCAATTCTGCAGCTACAAATAATACTCTGTAATGATATAATACACCTTCATGAGTCGAGTGAGGAGGCCCATTGAGTATACTTCCTACTTTTCCCTTTGTATGAGAGTCTTGCGCCAAATGTTTTTTAGTAATTTAAGTGCATCAGTATCCTCTTCATAAGCATGTCTCATGCTCATAACTGATTGGAAAAGCCACATAATCAGTTAATGAATTGCACACGTCCCAAATGATTTCAAAATAATTACAGTAATTGTTTATTACTCTTACTTGAATGGATGATTCTTCTATAAATTATGAGCCACATATACCATATTTAATTACCTCCTTTGCTGTGGACATTTGAACCAAGTTTACACCCCACCATGACAATACTTTCTCCCGCACTTTTAAGGTTTCTAAAGAATAGAGATACAATAACAGAATATTTACATTACCAGGATGCAAACAGCAGCGGCGTTTGTCTTGTTCAAAAGGAGGAGTAGCTACTATCCGCTTGTCCAACAAAAAGCCTTCATTGCCAATAAAGCAAAGCAGTTACTACTGAATCACCAGAAACAATTCCAATTTCTGTGACATCTACTCGAGACTCGTCACCTGAGACCTTCTGTACCTCAACAAACCATTACAATAATAAGAAAATCCCCTCATTTAGATTCACTGAAATACTTGTAAATCAATAGTATTTACCATGGCTAAAAGGCGGTTTTTGGGAAGCATTTTAGCAACTTCTGGTGGAACAACAACATGCCCATAAATTCAATAAAACAATATAAAAACAAATCGGCCATTAAAAATTCAACGGGAAAAATAACAACTTACAAAGAACATTTAAAAACATCAATCAAATATATAAAAAAAACAAAATTTGTCGATTGTTTTTTACTCGAGTGGAACTCCAGCTCTGTCTGCGTGGAAGCCAAGGGTGTATTGTATGGATCCTGGCATCATTGAAAGCAACCATTCAAGGAAACACTGTTGATGATTCTTTTGGAGAAAATCAAATATGGTCAGAACATTATAGTGTATACGGAACTGGTCACATGAATTGTTAATTAGGGAGGTTGCCTGATAACGGTACAAAGCAACAGAGCAATGAGATCGTTGACTGATGGCTAACTTCTGATGTGATTAAGTACTATCTTGAGAGTGAGCCTTGTGTTTCTTGCAGCTGTCCTGGGCTTCCTTACAGTAATATGAAGTTAGAAAGTTTGAAATCATAAACAAAGCACTAACACAGTTTACCTGAAAGAAGGTGATTATTTACAGGAATGTATCGATTAGTCCGACCCGACAAATCCATACCGATGGGTAGAACAAATGTATTGAACTCAGAGAGATAAGAGAGTTCACATGTGTCTAACATCACGTTGTAATTATTTAGCTTCAGCAGTAGTATACTACATTGGCAGCCAACTTCGTTTGCTAGGCTGAATAAGATGCTCATATAATGTAACAAAATAAAGATCACCATCAAGATCACTTTCCAAAGCTTCATATATGTTTGGTCGGTCCTCCCTTCTAAGGAAATATCAAATAATCAACCAAATGATCGAGACCACTTAGTGAACATCACCTTTGGGAACTACAACATTCATATATTTAGTGGAATAAGAGAAGTTGTGATTTAGGGTTTTGGAATGCAGGCAAACTCTATATATAATATAATCATGCACATGTATGTTGTACCTGCCATGGAAAAAATACAAAGCTATATATAAACTCACAAATATATAATGAAGAAGAAAGATTCAAAATCATGCACATTTGGTGTACCTTACAGCCCACGTACACTTATGCACTTATACTGAAACCAATATTTAGCCACGAAATCAACATATGCATACACAATATCTAAAAAATATAACACACTTTCATCATTAGGGTCTTTACCTTTGGTCTTTACCTTTGATGATTATAAAATATGAAGGCATACCCCTCTGTCTTT
>CP139504.1:13457110-13470420 GCA_021014915.2 Artemisia tridentata subsp. tridentata
TATACTTGTGTGTAGTTTCCATGACAATTGTTTAGAGTAACCAATCAAGTTGGATGTGACTTGTAATGATGCACAACTTAAAATGAATGATTCACAATCAATGGTTTTATCATGATAAATCATATCTAAGAATTCAATCTCCTAGTTAACTCCTTTCGGCCATGATTAACTATTACGATAATTCTATTAAGTCCTTTTTGTTGTTTGAAAGCATTTCTTATCTCAAGAATTCCTACGAATCCTTTCGGCCTTTTTTGTGATGAAATTGTTTCCAAATCCATTTTAATGAGTAAAGGTGTTGCTTGTCACACACCACAATCCATACTAATTCGTGCACTAACTTTTTGGAATATAAACATAAAGAAAACTCATTTCGGCCTTTGTGAATCTTTGAAATTGTTTTTACCAACCAATTAAGCAAGATTAGATTTTATCTCAACAAACTCATAAAACAAGATATGTTTTCATGCATCACTATGATAAGATTACTCCAACAATTGTCACATCATCCACACACAAGTATAACTAAATTACTCCATAACAATCATAATCAAACACAAGTAATTAACCAAACTTTCATTCATCATATAGTAAAAGTAAAAATAGTTCATGATAACTCAACAAGAAATACCTATCAAGGAATTACAAGAACTAGAATTGTGGAACTATAGCAATCCACACTCCTCCAATCGCCTATTATCACAAGTAAACAACTCCACACACGGACGCAACTCTTGAGACTCGAACTCAAGATCTCCTGGACGTTTTCACAGCAACTACAAGCTTTCGGGCAATAATAATAAAGTGGTGTAGCTTTTTTAGGTTATGTCACTTCCCCCAAAAGAACTCTCTTTGTAAACTAACTAAGGGTTCCTTAAATAAGTGAGGAAACCCTTATTATCCAAGTAAAAACGTCCCATATGATTTAACAGCCGAGAAATGATAAGCCTCAATGATTATGGAGCTTAAATTCACCATTTAATGCAACTTTGTAACTTCAGTGTCGGCCAACCGATCGGTATTTGGCTCCTACCGATCGGTTGGAGCTCTCGGTGTCTCCAACTTCAATCCATCCAAATCGGATGCGGGCAGCATCCGATCGGATGGATGATTCTGCCATGCACTTTTATTTTCTTTTATTCTCTTCTCGTTACGTGCTTGATCCTCTGCTGTACCACTAATTTCCTTCATAGAACTTGATCTTTTCTTGATATATAAAGCATAGAAGTCTTGGTCTAATCAATTCTTTGAAGTATCATCTGGTCTCTTTCTCGTAATTCTCCTTATGTGCATAATCTCTTCATTTCTTCGTGTTTTCCTCCACTTTTCCTGTACTTGGCTATATTTACTTGCATACACACTTTTTCATCATTTAGCAACAAATACACACAAATATAACCAAATATGATGCACAAAACTAGCAATAACGCACCTAAAAACATGTTAGATTTAAGCGTTATCAAATCCCCCACACTTGAGTCTCTACACATCCCACTTATCTCTAAATCAATTCTATCTAGTTCCACTCTTCCTTATCCTGCATTTCATCAATCACTATGGTCTCTACACATCCCACTTATCTCTAAATCATATCCATAACATACTCGCATGATCAATCTTAGAACCTATGAACATATTCGAAATCAAACCTTATTGATGTTCTAATCCATAATGCATCATCCTAGGAACACAAATTAACATCTAAACAACATCTGGAAATCATTAATTTCTACTCATAATCGATTCAAAGTTTTGACCCGTATGATTCAAAAAAAAAATCAATTAATTCATTCTTCCTCAAAACTTAATCAATCCATCTCATTCTTTTTGCAATGATTTCCTCAATCATTTACCCATCTATTCCAGAAAAATCATGCCTTAATTCGAACTATATCAAAAAACGCCTAAATTTTGACCTAATTCAATCAACTCGAATTAAAACCTAATTGACACAAATTGATGATGTTACTTACTTGTTTTGGTGCCATTGATGATCCTTCAACTCTCCTGCAACTCTTAAAACTCTTCTAATGGTCGAATTAATGAACCCCAAGTGTGGTGGAATGAGTGTATGTGTGTGTGTTTTTATGATTTTTGAAATCTTGGGTATATATACTTCACTCCATCCGATCAGTATTTCATCCAACCGATTCGGATTGAATTTTTGCAAAACTTCACTTTTTCTTTCTTTCTTCAATACTTTGACACTTGCAAGAACAAATGGAAAGTATTTGACTCCCTTAAAAGACTTCACTTTAAGTATGAAAAATACCACCAACACACTTATTCTCCCAACTTGTTATCCAATCTATCTCTACAACTTCTAAAACAAAACTTAACTCCATAGATTAAAACTTAATAAAACCATAAGGTAACCAAAAGGTCTTAAACTTAAATCAAACTTAAATGCAAAACATTAAACTACTATTAAAAATGCATTAAAAATAAACAAAACAAACATTAGCACAAGCCTTGTGCTTTATTCTTCATCTTTTACTCTTCAACCTTCAAAGTATTCATGCTTCAAGATGTCTTCACTTTGAAATTTGCCGGATAACTTTCGGTTAGTCACTTGTGTTTTAAACTTCCTTGCAAAATTCCTTCCATCCGGACAAACTATATCAAACTTCACATGCCATTCTCCATCACCTTCTTCTTTCTTGTAAACATTAGCTCCTTCGGGTCCCCATTCCAAATTCTTCAATTGAACCGGTAAGGATCCAAGAAAATCTATCAATTTATGGAACACAAAAACATTCTTGAATGGGTTATAGAAAACCTCCATAGCTAATGCTCTTTCCAACTCATCTTCAATACCAAAGTAACTAGGGACAACCGGCCCATATTTAGGCCTTCCCTCTTCATCTCTACCAACTTCGAAACAACCTAAATGGTCTTCTTCTTCTTCATCTTCATGCACTTCCTTAATAATCTTGCCTCTAGGTTTAGGATAATAGGTATGCTTCAAGATCCCATCACTAATAGTCATAGTACCTCTACCCATATCTATTATAGCTCCGCAAGTTCTCAAAAACGTTCTTCCTAACAACAAAGGTAACTCCTTATCTTCGGGGATATTAAGCACAAGAAAATCGGCTAAGAAAGCTTGATATCCTACTTGCACTCTAACATTCTTCACTTCTCCCATTGCTTTTACCCTTGAATTGTTAGCCATAGTAAGATTATATTGATTTGGTTGAGGATTACCAAGTCCTAATCTTTTGTACAACGGCTATGGCATCACATTCACACTTGCTCCTGTATCGGCCAATGCATACATTGCATCGTTTCCATTCACCTTAATGGGTAACACAAAATTTCCCGGATCGCTCTCTTTCTTAGGCAACCCATTTTCAACTATCCTTTCCCTTGCACACTCATCAAAATTCTTATCCTCTAGCCTAGCTGTTGCCATCATAACCGCGTCTAACTTCTTACGATAAACCATGTAATTGTTCAACACTTCTATAACCGGCTTCTCTTCCATAAGCTCCTTAAATTTCATTTCCAAGTTCTCCAAAACAGCTTCTTTTTGTCCTTGAGTCAATGGTTTAACTTCTTGAGGTGATTTGGGCGATGAACTAGATGAACTACTCTCATTTTTAGGGGTGGAGGGTTGGGTAAGTTTGTTAAGTGGTGTTTTCTTGCGATTAGCCTTTCCCATTTTAACAATCTCTCCTCTTCCTTCCTTCTTCTCTACCATATCATCATCTACATCAATTCTCATCTCTCCCATAGCAAAATCAACCCTACATTTAGTTTTCACCATGAAATTTCTACCAAACATAACTTCCGGTTCACCAACATTTCCATATTCCAACACAACAAAATCAATCTTGAAAACATGACCATGAATATTAACATTCACATCTCTCACTATCTTCCTACCATAATTCTCATAATCAAGCCTAACAAAGCCAAGCTTACTAAGCATTTCTTCCGTAATGTAATGCTCACCATATTCCATATTAAGTTGAGCATCCCAAGCCTTAACTCCTTCCACACCACATGGTGTAGCATACCTCATAAATGGTACATCAAACTCTTTAGGTGGTGCTTGCGTAAACACAACCACTCTTTTCTCCTTAGGTAAACAAACACTGCTTTCGCCAACTTCTTCTTTTCTTTCTAAACCAATCATAGCTTCATCCAAAATGCTTTCCAACTTCTCCAAAGAATCTCCTGAATCTCTCAACATCTCTTCCAAATGTCTCAAATATTCCGAAACATTGCTTAAACTCTCCATTCTACTTAAGCACTACTATAACATAACCACAAAACAAAAAATTCCAAACTATTAGCGTGAGGGTTAGTTATAATCGAACCATATCAAAATATCAAACAAAAACAAGCTAACAAACAATTTCAAATCATCAAAACATCAAAACAACTAAAAATAAAAAATCATAAAAACTTTTACCGAGGCAACCATCCGATCGGTATCACCTTCCATCCGATCGGATGGGTAAAATACAAAATACGAATTCTCACCAACCGAATCGGATGCGGGCAGCTTCCGATCGGTTCGATCGAAAAAAAAAATTATATTTATAATAATAATAATAATAATAATAAGACTAAACCAATGACAACCTCTTTTTAACTTCTTTTTTTTTTAGAAGAACTAAATAGAAGAATAAATTAATAACTAGAACTAATTAATATAATCCTACAATTAACTATCAAGCATTAAACTATGTGATTAACTTTTAACTCTTTAACTAATGACCATAAAAACTAATTATAACTCATTCAATGAAAACTATAAAACTACCAAACATTAAAATTAACAAATAAACTACATTAACTAACATCATAATAAAACTTTCTAATACCCCAAATTAATTAATCTAATTACTCTACTAATTAAACATAATATTAATGAATCATAAAAACTGAAAATAAAAAAACAAAAATTACTAAAAAATTTTAACGAGACCACCAACCGATCGGATGGACATCCATCCGATTCGGTTGGTCCGAACCAAACTTTTTTTTTTTTTTTTTTTTTTTTTTTTTTTTTTTTTTTTACTTTTTAACCTTTTTAACTTTTTTTAAAAAAAATAAAAACTTAGACTACTAAGCCCAACTAGCAAGAAAATCTTAACAATTCCCCGGCAACGGCGCCAAAAAACATGATGTGCGTGTCGTTGTGTTCAAGTTTTAAAATTTATAAACACGATTTATCCAATTCTCTAATCACACATACGAGCAAGTATACTCGTCCGTGGTAGTAAAGGTGAGTAAGTCGAGATCGTCCCAAGAGAATTGGGGTTTAGGTTTAGTAAATAAGTTTTAGCAAAAAGGAGTGTCAATCCAATTTGAAGCAAATTCTAAAAACAAACAAGCAAGGTTCAATCAATCAAAAACTAATATACTTGTGTGTAGTTTACATGACAATTGTTTAGAGTAACCAATCAAGTTGGATGTGACTTGTAATGATGCACAACTTAAAATGAATGATTCACAATCAATGGTTTTATCATGAGAAATCATATCTAGGAATTCAATCTCCTAGTTAACTCCTTTCGGCCATGATTAACTATTACGATAATTCTATTAAGTCCTTTTTGTTGTTTGAAAGCATTTCTTATCTCAAGAATTCCTACGAATCCTTTCGGCCTTTTTCATGATGAAATCTTTTCCAAATCCATTTTAATGAGTAAAGGTGTTGCTTGTCACACACCACAATCCATACTAATTCGTGCACTAACTTTTTGGAATAAAAACATAAAGAAAACTCCTTTCGGCCTTTGTGAATCTTTGAAATTGTTTTTACCAACCAATTAAGCAAGATTAGATTTTATCTCAACAAACTCATAAAACAAGATATGTTTTCATGCATCACTATGATAAGATTACTCCAACAATTGTCACATCATCCACACACAAGTATTACTAAATTACTCCATAGCAATCATAATCAAACACAAGTAATTAACCAAACTTTCATTCATCATATAGTAAAAGTAAAAGTAGTTCATGATAACTCAACAAGAAATACCTATCAAGGAATTACAAGAACTAGAATTGTGGAACTATAGCAATCCACATCCTCCAATCGCCTATTATCACAAGTAAACAACTCCACACACGGACGCAACTCTTGAGACTCGAACTCAAGATCTCCTGGACGTTTTCACAGCAACTACAAGCTTTCGGGCAATAATAATAAAGTGGTGTAGCTTTTTTAGGTTATGTCACTTCCCCCAAAAGAACTCTCTTTGTAAACTAACTAAGGGTTCCTTAAATAAGTGAGGAAACCCTTATTATCCAAGTAAAAACGTCCCATATGATTTAACAGCCGAGAAATGATAAGCCTCAATGATTATGGTGCTTAAATTCACCATTTAATGCAACTTTGTAACTTCAGTTTCGGCCAACCGATCGGTATTTGGCTCCTACCGATCGGTTGGAGCTCTCGGTGTCTCCAACTTCAATCCATCCGAATCGGATGCGGGCAGCATCCGATCGGATGGATGATTCTGCCATGCACTTTTATTTTCTTTTATTCTCTTCTCGTTACGTGCTTGATCCTTTGTTGTACCACTAATTTCCTTCATAGAACTTGATCTTTTCTTGATATATAATGCATAGAAGTCCTGGTCTAATCAATTCTTTGAAGTATCATGTGGTCGCTTTCTCGTAATTCTCCTTATGTGCATAATCTCTTCATTTCTTCGTGTTTTCCTCCACTTTTCCTGTACTTGGCTATATTTACTTGCATACACACTTTTTCATCATTTAGCAACAAATACACACAAATATAACCAAATATGATGCACAAAACTAGCAATAACGCACCTAAAAACATGTTAGATTTAAGCGTTATCAGTTCCACTACTCAAATTTTGAAAAAATAATAACCAAAATGACGTATTTTTTGTGATTTTTGATGGTTTCGCATGTAAGCTTAGATGTGAGACAGCAACATATTCACTTTTCCCATATATATATATAGTGGGACTTTTATTTCAGAACCATCTTATCTGCGAGAACTGACAGAACCACCAAAAACATACATGCACACCTTCAATAATTGTATTTTTGCACATATGTTCTAAAAACAACATATACGTTTTAAAAAAAACATGGTTGTTCTAAAGAATTTGATAAGAAATTGGAAATACAAAATTTTTCTTTGAAGGTGTGCATGTATGTTTTTATAAGGCGTGCAACGACAATATTGCGGCCGTGTGTAAGGTTTTTATGAAAAAAGATGATTAGTTCTGTTGGAATATGTGAACTATATATAAAATCATAAACACATATAATCATCAAGATCACGCAGCGGAATAGATCTACAAGAACAAGTAATTAATTAAATTAAATAGACACGTACCTTAGTGATTCCTAGCAAGAACAAGGAATCTCTTGAACAAGAACAAGTAATATAAACCCTAATAGGGATTATATTTGGATCGATCACCTTCCAAGATCACAAGCTAAAGTAAGCTTGTCACTCGTTCCTGTATACACGTAATGATAGCGTTTCAATGAGAAAAGCTAGGTTCTTGATCACCAATAAACCAAACACTTTATTGCTATACTTGATTCGCCAAATCCTAGTGGATTTAAAAGAGGGTCGAACAAGTGTAAGCAAGAGGAAGAGAAAAAGAAGAAGTTTGGCTTAGTTAGGGTTTCAAGATTAGTGAAAAACTAAAACACAATGAATTGTATTTATAGTGTTTCTTTTCTTTGTGCCCAAGCAAACCAAAAAATGACTTTTCCCCTCCTATTTGATGGGTCGGCCGATCCTAGTATCCCTCAAGGGATTCTAGATCCTTCTTTCCTATTTTCCACAATTAGTCCTTTAACGGTCGTTAGTTAAAACCCCGTTAAATACTAACCGTCGTTAAGTGTTTTTATCGGTGAAATGAATAAATAAATATAATGAAATATATTTAATTATTCACCATTGAAACTCTCACGTTAATGTGTGCAATCTCGAGCCTCGGGTTCGAAACCAGACATACGTATATTAATATTTATACACAAAAACTAACAGCTCCCACTTGGATAAACATTAATATAGTAATGACATGGGTCAGCCTAGCTTAACCTTCCCAATGCCCCCAGCTCGATCCGAGTTGTGGTTCTCCTGGTAAAAACCACATGTGATGAAATTAATCACCATACTTATCCTTTTGTTACTAATACCGCGTTAATTTGGATATGGATCTTTGTCATTCCATAATTAACATTAGTTTCTCGTTTATACGTAATTGAACAAGATTACCAAAACAACTGAACGTCTTCCAGATAGACTTTGGGCGTGGCCACGCAAACATCTTGTCAATCCTACGAGTGGCCAAGCAGTATTAAACTTCAACACAAAGTTGAAGGAACAAATCCTTTATTGACTGCGAGCATAACCCTCGAACTTCGCATCATTTCCGAAAATATCCCTTATAACTACCTTTTACGGTTAGCGTTAGACCACCTTACAGAAAATAAGCTACATCCTCGGGAATTATCTGTCATCTCAAGTCTGAGGATAAATATTCATGATATACTTGATGACGACGATCCATAAAGTATAATCATGTGGTTGGGATAAGTCCTATATTCAATTTATCCAATATTGAATATCATGTGACATTGGTGTCTCAACCTACAGCCCATTCTACCAATTCTCACATTTGTCTTAGTTCAATAATATTCCCATATCATTAATTGACAACGGACTATTTAGAATAAAATATAATAATCTTACTCATGGATTTAAACATGCAAATATAGGACACAAATATTAATAATGAGAATAAACGCTATCCGCACTTTATTTCATTAAAATAATAATTGTTTACACGTCCCTTATCCAAATACTAACTAGATCAATGCATGACAATCTTCATTAATGAATTATGCCACAAGTCATGTTCCACATTGTTGGGAATTATGATGCGTATCAAGAGCAGACAACTTAGGTCTGGTAGTTTACTAAGTTAGGTCTGTTTGTGATTTAGGTGTGGTAATGTAAAGTTAGGTCTGGTAGCACATTTAAGTCTGGTTGACTTATAAAGTTAAGTCTGGTCGTGAAGATAGGAAAGTTTGTTAGAGTTATGTTAGGAAAAGATACAATGCGTGTATGTATCTTTATAGAAGATTTGTGTATATCTTCTGTGTCGTCTAGGGTTTCCTTGTGTTATAAAAGGATCCCTAAAGGTTGTTAGTTCGTGTGAGAGTTGTACGAATTCTTAATAGTGAATATCAATATACGAAGTTAGTGATATCCCTGCTTGTGTTCTTAATTGTTTTTATTAAGATTCCGCATTAACAATAACAATCACTTAGGGTTTCTCACTTAGATTGGTTCGGATTTATCCTAACCATCTACTAGGTATTCAAGACTACTTAGTGATCCATATACAATTTGTGGACCAACAAGTGGTATCAGAGCATGGGAGAGACTCTGAATTCGAAGAACACTAAATCCCTAAAACCTAATTCTCACTCAAATCACCCTTCACAATGTCTGAACTCGATAAGCCTGAAACTTTCTCAATCCATAACAGTGAGGATGAGCAATCAAACCATGAAGATGAAGGAAAAACCGAAACCAGTAACTCCCAAACACAACAACAACCCATCCCTTCCACAACCACAATCTCAAACATAAAACTTCCACTACTGAAGAGAGAAGAGTATGATATATGGGCCATGGAGATGGAACATTATCTGGAATACATTGATAGTGATGTATGGAAGGTGATTCAAAAGGGAAATTCTAAGAAGAGAATTTCACAAGGGAATGATGGGCAGCTCAGAATAATGCCACCAGTATCTGCTGAGGAGATTAGGGCTGTGGAGAAGGAAAAGAAGGCCAGAACCTTGCTTCTTATAGCTATTCCTAAGGAGCATCTACAAAGGTTTCATGGCATTCTTGATGCTAAGGAGATGTGGGAAGCTATCAAGAAACGATTTGGAGGTAATGCTAACTCCAAAAAGATGCAAAAGGCTGTTCTTAAACAGCAATTTGAAACATTCAGTGTTTCAAAGACTGAAGGTTTGGAGAAGGGCTATGACAGATTTCAACATCTGTTAACACAACTGGAAGTTCATGGTGCAGCAGTCTCAAATGAGGATGCAAATCACAAATTCCTCAGATCTTTACCATCAGAATGGGGCAATGTATCTGTGGCGATGAGGATTAAGGAGGAAGTAGATTCTATGACACCTGATGACCTATACAATAATCTTAGGATGTTTGAAAGGGACATCAGTAACACCACTCAGGCTTCAACCAGTTCATCAAATGTTGCTTTTGTGTCTCAAAACAAAAGCAGTACTTACAAGGTTAGATCTGGTGGTGTTAGGTCTGGTAACTATGAAACTCCTTCAAGTGAAAGGTCTGCTTCAAGTTTTACTGATGAGGTGATACATTCTTTCTTTGCCAATCAAACGGAAGATGAAAGCTTTATTAGTGAAGACCTTGAACAGATTAATGATGCTGAAGTTGAGGAGATGATATAAAATGGCACATTGCCATGGTTGCTTTAAGGGTCAAACGATTTCAGAAGCAATATGGTAGGACTATCAACTTCAACAACAAATCACCAGTGGGATACACAAAGAGGACTGTTGAATGCTACAACTGTCACAAGCATGGGCATTTTTCAAGAGATTGTCCAGAGAAGAAGTCTGCTGATGAGAAAAGAGTTGAAGATGGGAAGATGGAAAAGAATCAGATGAGCCTGCTGACAATGGAAGCTGGAGGAGTCAATTGGGGTGAGCATCCAAGAGTAAATGAGGAGTCTGATCATGCTCTCATGGCCATTGGTAATGAGGTATCATTATGCTCTAAATTATGTACTGACTCATATAATCATGTTAAGGCTTTGTGTGATGAGCAGCAAGAACAAATAGGTGATCTAGAAGTAAATTTATTAGCACATAAAAATGTTGTAAAAACTTTAGAGGCACAAAAGGTCACCCTTCAAAACCAACATGCTGCTTTAAATGAAAAACTATACTTTCAAGCTAATAAGATATATGAACAAGATGAGAAGCTTAAAAGGTATAGACAATTAGGGCTTAAAATTCAGAAGGAGAGGGATGAGCTGAGAAAAAGGGTAGATCAATGGAACAATTCAAATAATAATCTGTTTAAGTGTTGGGATTCTCAAATTAAGTCAAATAAAAAATGTGGCTTAGGATATGAGGAAAATGAGAATAGGGCTATATTTAAGAATAGAGAAGAGGACTATGCTGATAAACCTTTGTACAATAGGTTTGTTAAGACTGGTGACTTTAAGGGAGTACCACCACCTTTGAGTGATGACTATACTCCTCTTGAAAAGGAAGAGTTGGATGATTCACTCTTTGTGTATGGTAAGAAAGGTCCTCAAGTGCCTGAACCAACTACCTCAGAGGACAAATCCAGTAGATATTCTTCTTGTCAATCCAATGACTCTGAAGGATCTATTGATGGTTCCTCTGATCACTCTAAGTCTGAGTCAAACAATGAGGAAAAAGAGAATCCTGAACCTAAGGTTGTTAAGAAGTGTGAACCTGTTGTTACTAAACCTTTAGTGACTGAACAAAAGGCTGAGACAGTTAAACCTAGTTGTGTCAATCACATAAAAACTCCTAGGGAATCTATTAAATTGAATGAGTCACCTAGAAGCAATAGTGTTCACAGAGAAAGTAGGAGTAGTTACACTTATGCTCCTAAAAGATGCTTTGTGTGTGGAAGTTTGAGTCATTTAATAAGAGATTGTGACTTCCATGAAAAGAGAATGAAAAGAGAGGCTGAGCAAAAGAGAATGAATGTTAATAAGGTTCATGGTTCAAATAAATCAGTTTGGAACAATGCTAGTAGAGTTAACCATGCTAACCAGTTTGTCCCCAGACCTGTTCAACTAAATAACACTACCAGACCTAACTCTTTTGTTAATTCTGGTAGACCAAATTTTGGGTCTGGCTACAGAAACTTTAATGTGAATAGGCAAAATGTTAACTTTATGAGGCCTAAAGTGAATACTGGTTTATGTTAACTCTGTGAGACCTAATGTGAACACTGGTTTTGTAAGACCCAAGCAACCTTTTCAAAAACCTCAGGTGAATGCAAATTTTAAAAGAAATAATTTTTACAAAGCTCATTCACCTGTGAGAAAACAAGTTGGAAAGCAAACAGCAAAACCTTTAAAGGGAAATGGGGATTCTGCTGTTAAGACCTCAGCATGTATGTCTTGGGATTCAAACAAAAATAAATCCATGTATAAATCCCAAAACAACAGTGGATCAGGTTCAATTAAGAAATTTAAGCATATTGATCCACAAGGCGGACCCAAGCCTACTCAGGCCTGGGTTCCTAAGAGAAACTAATTTCTCTTCTTTTTGTGCAGGATCATCCACTTTGCTATATGGAAGATAGAGGAATACTTGACAGTGGATGCTCTGGGCACATGACTGGTAACAAGAACTATCTTAATGATTTTCATGAATTCGAAGGAGGTTCTGTTACTTTTGGAGGAAGCAAGGGACAGATAACTGGTAAAGGATGTATCTTTTGTGAAAGAACTTGGGCAGTTCAACCTTTTCTCAATATCACAAATTTGTGATACTCAGCATAAGGTGCTTTTTACTGAAACTGATTGTCTTGTGTTGACTCCGGACTTTAAGATGCCTGAAGAACATCAAATTCTTCTTAAAGTTCCCAGACAACACAAAATGTACAGTTTTGATATGAAAGCATCTAATCCTGCAAAAGGTGCTACCTGTTTAATTGCAAAAGCTACATTGGATGAATCTAAGTTGTGGCACAGAAGGTTAGGCCATGTGAATTTCAAAAATATGAATAAACTTGTGAAGAATAACCTTGTGAGAGGTTTGCCTTCAAAATTGTTTAAAAATGATCATACTTGTGTGGCTTGCAACAAGGGAAAACAACATAGGGCATCCTGTAAGGTTAAATTAGAAAGATTAATCACTGAACCTTTGCATACCTTACATATGGATCTTTTTGGCCCTACATCTGTCCATAGTATTAATCATGCATGCTATTGCCTTGTCATTACAGATGATTGTACTAGATATTGTTGGGTGTTCTTTATGTCTAGGAAGGATGAAGCTACCCCTTTGATTCAAAATTTCATTAGACAGATTGAAAACCTTATTGATAAACGAGTTAAAATCATTAGGAGTGATAATGGCACTGAATTTAAAAACAAGAGCATGCTAGATTTTTGTGGTAATAAAGGAATTAAGCAACAATTTAGTAATGCAAGAACTCCTCAGCAAAATGGAGTTGCAGAGAGAATGAACAGGACACTTATTGAGGCAGCTAGGACTATGCTAGCAAATTC